>VDFB02056351.1:55440128-55585729 GCA_007258455.2 Sequoia sempervirens
GAGGAAATGTTTATTTTATGACACTCATAGATGACTATAGTAGAAAAATCTAGGTGTATCTTTTAAAGAACAAATCAGATGCATTAGAGAAATTCAAAGATTTTAAGGCCTTGGCTGAAAAACAAAGCAGACACTATATCAAAGTCCTCAGAACAGACAGAGGGGGAGAGTATATCTCTCAAGAGTTTATGAATTTTTGCAAGTCTCATGGTATTCAGAGACAACTCATAGCCCAATATACTCCACAACAAAAAGGAGTGGCTGAAAGGAAGAATAGAAGCATCACGGAGATGGTAGCAAGCATGAAGGAAAAAGGTTTGTCTAATGAGTATTAGGGTGATTTTGTAGCAACAATGGTCTACATCTTGAAGAGGTGCCCCACAAAGGCCATTCGTGATAGTATCCCACAAGAGGCATGGATGAAATGCAAATGGAGTGTTGAGCATTTGAGAATATTTGGTTGTGTAGCATATGCGCTTGTGCCAAAAGAGAAAAGGCAGAAATTTGATGACAAAGGTGAAAAATGCATTTTCATAGGCTATAGTGAAGAGTCAAAAGCCTACAGATTGTACAATCCCCTCACCAAGAAAGTAGTGATCAGCAGGGACGTTGAATTCATTGAAATTGAGTCATGGGATGGAACGGTTGATAACAACACAGGGATTTCAGTTTCAATACCTCTTGAGGATGAAGAAGCTATAGAAGAAAGATGCTTTGGAACTTTACAGCAAGGTAACAGTTCAGAAAACAACAACAGCAACTCTAGAAACTTTCAGCAGGGAAGTTGCTCCGGAAACTTCCAGCATGGAAGATGCTCTGGAAGTTTACAATAGCAGTCTTCTTCATCAGTTTAGCAGTCAAGCAGCTCTGGAAACTCTGATCCTATGCTTGCATCATTGATGCCATGGAAGACTAGAAGCATAAGGGAAATTTATGACAGCGCAAGGTATGATGACTTTGATGAAAATTTATATTTTGCTATGTTTTCTTATAGTGATTCAATATATTTTGAAGAAGTCATGAAAGAAGAAAAATGGTGTAAGGCCATGGATGAAGAGTTGGATGCTATAGTAACAAACAAAACATGGGAGCTCACTAATTTACCCAAAGGGAAATTAGTCATTAGAGTTAAGTGGGTCTATAAGACCAAATGCATTGTTGATGGTAAGGTTGAAAGACATAAATCAAGGCTGGTTGTTAAGGGATACAAACAGCAGCCTGGAAGAGACTATGATGAAACATATGCACTAGTTGCAAGGCTAGAAATAGTGTGGGCAGTCCTAGCAATTGCAGCCCAACATGAATGGAAAGTATTTCAAATGGACGTGAAATCAGCCTTCTTGAATGAAGTGTTGAAAGAAGAGGTGTATGTGGAGCATCCACCTAGCTACAAAGTTCCAAGGAAAGAAGACAAAGTCTACAGGATTTGAAAAGCTCTTTATGGGCTGAAACAAGCACCATGGACATGGTATAGCAGAATTGATTCATACCTTCTGAGTAGTGGCTTTAACAAAAGTGGTAGTGAGCCCACACTCTACATCAAGGCAACCAATGGTGAGATTCTTATTGTTGCTTTGTATGTAGATGATTTAATTTTCATAGGAAATAGTAATCTTTTCATTGTTGATTTCAAAGAGGCAATGAAAAATGAGTTTGAAATGACAAACCTAGGTTTGCTAAAATATTTCCTAAGCATAGAGGTCCAACAAACAGATCATGGCATCTTTATTTCACAAGCAAGTTATGCTAAACAAATCTTGAAGAGATTTAGAATGTTGGACAGCAAACCAGCCCCAACCCCAATAGCTACAGGTCTGAAATTAAGCAAAGAGGACAACAACAATGATGTTAACCCAACCCTCTACAAGAACATGGTTGGAAGCCTCATGTATTTGATGGCAACAAGACCAGATTTGATGTACACGGTAAGCCCAATTTCTAGGTTCATGGATCAACCTAAGGACACACACTGGCAAGCAGGAAAAAGTATTTTAAGGTATGTCAATGGCATGAAAGGCTATGGAATTATGTACACCACCTTCAATGAGTTTCAACTAGTTGGGTACACAGACAGTGATTGGGCAGGAAATGTAGATGACAAGAAGAGCACTTTAAGATATCTATTCCACATGGGTTCAGGAGCAATATCATGGGCATCAAAGAAGCATCCCATAGTTTCTCTCTCCATAGCCGAAGTAGAATACATAGTAGCAAATGCAACAGCATGTCAGGCTATTTGGCTTAGAAGAATCCTTGCAGATTTGAATGAGCAACAAGAGGATGGTACAACCATATTTTGTGACAATGTGTCTTCTATTGCATTAACGAAGAATCTCGTCTTTCATGGGCGAAGCAAGCATATCGAGATCCGATATCATTTTATAAGGGAGTTGGTGAAGCATGGAGAGATTCAACCTCATTATTGCAGATCTGAGCAGTAGTTCGCTGATATTTTTACAAGGAATTGTCAAAAGAATCATTTGAATGCCTAAGGAATAGGCTTGGTATGCAGGAATACTTTGGAACTTTAGTTCTAGAAAACATAGAAAAATGTAGCATAGAAAAGCGCAAATTCTCTAGAACTTTAGTTCTAGAAAACACAGAAAAACACAGCACAGAAAAGCGCAGATGCTCTGGAACTTCAAAAGACAGTTCTAGAATGCATAATAGATGCACACAAGCTTGCTCCAGAAACTTTGCGTCAGTGCTCCAGAACTTTTGCGCCAGAAACTTTTCTCTTGAAGTTTTGTGCCGAAAGTTTCAAATGATAACAAAGAGCAGAATGGCTCAAGATTAAGGGGGAGTGTTGGAATATGTAATCCTAAGCTGCAATGGGAAAATGCATTAAATGCCCCATTAGATGAAATAAAATTTGGATTGTTCCCCCCTGTCGTGTCTGACAACCATGCTAGCCAATTAATATTTGGCAGCAAATTAATTAAGGTGGTTGAATTTGAATTGAGCGCCATTTTTTGGAAAGGAATCAAAAAGACAAAAGAATAGAATATTTTTTTGTAGACAAGGACAGTAATTTTTTGCAGTAACAAACAAGGGAATGTTTAGCAGAACACACAACACAAAAAGTGAAAGTTCAGGAGAACCTGCAACAGCAGAGAACATTGATAGTGCCCCAGTGCTCCAAAATTTCTCTAGCACGCAGCAGCACACAGAAGGAAGATGTGCCGAAATATGCACAGTTTTTGTATGAAGAATGTACAAAGATTTTTCTCTGAGTTTAGTCAGTAATCTTTTTTAATGTAATCACTTTGTGAATGAAATAGAAAATTGAATATATATTATTTATGTCTCCTTGTGTTTGTCTCCTTTGAGTTGTGTGTGTTTTCATTCTTTGCCCACTATAGTTGGGTTTCTTTTCCCAACAAGGGCTACATCTAACGTTTGAATATTTGATTCTGACCATTAGACAAGTAGAGAGATTACTTCAAGTATTTTAGTAATGGTGGGATATTTCTTACAAGTGACTTGAAAATAATCTAAATGATGCAATATGGCAATCTATAGAGGAAAAAAAAAATAGTTAGCGCTATACACAATGATTATCATTTATACAATGTAAGAGAGGGGACTAGGTTAAAAAGCACAACCATAAATAGAAGAGATAAGGGAAATAAAGGGAAGATCCATTATCATTAAATAGAAGAGTGAAAGGAAATGAAATGGAAGAGTGAAATTGGTTATTATGTGGCATCCACGGTTGCCGCAATTAGGTTGAGTTTTAACGTTGTATTTATTCAAAAAGTATTTTCTATGTCTTCATCCACTTTTGTATAATGGCTACCTTTAATACACGCAATTGTTACAGTTAACCACAGAAATCAATTCAGAAGCTTTTTTTAAATAAACAAAAAGTGTGAGTAGCTTCAGAGCCGAGAAGAATCTTAGTCTAAGACTTCGGCATGTATTTAACAACATTAATAAGTATGTAAACAACGCGACCTACCAGCATGAATCTTACATGCAACTAAATCATGTGTGTAAAGTGTTTTTATTCCAATTTGCAATTTGCAGTTGTTTATATGTGAAATCGATTTCCACCATTAACTCCACCATGCTGGGAAGCGCAATAATATAAAACCATGTGCTCGTGCATTTTAAATGTACCAGAGCCTATATATGCATTGCCTATCACAAGAAATTTCAAACAATTTGTGAGTTGCAGTTACAAATTTATTTGACTAGCGATATGGATGCCATGTTTTCTCACCTTCTATTTCTCATAACCATTCTCTCTTTATTTACAGGTCAGTTATACAAATTATCATTCCAAACTTTACTCATTCTATACCAAAGTTATGGTTTTTATTTAAATTGGTTGATTTGCAGGGAGAGGCAATGCGGAGAAAGCATGGGCATTGTTTGTGTTGGGAGACTCTTATGCCGACACAGGAAATCGCAATCCATACAATCAAAGTGAAAACGAGTCATGGAGACGACCATACGGTATGATGTGGCCTGGCTATCCTGCAGGCAGATTTTCTTGTGGAAAAATCCAGACAGATTTTTGGGGTAAACCTTCCTTCCACTCTGGTGAAATGTAGGTTTTTAAGACTATAAAAATTATATTTCCTTAAACTGCAGTGTATTTGTTAAACTTTTTCATGTGACACCAATGACTCATGAAATGTAAGGTTTTAAGCAGTATGTAACTTAGTGATAACAGATTTCCACAATCCATGAAAATTATTGTTGATTGTTTCTAGCTTAAATTGTGTTGTATTTTTTGCATCAACGTTTGAGATCACACTCCATGATCCATTTCTCTTATATCCTAATGATGTGATCCAACCATTGATGTAAAAATACAACACAATCTAAACCAGAAACACTCAACAATAAACATGTAGCTTATCTATCTCTAATTGTGGTGTGTGCAGGGGATATTTTAGGACTTCCAGCTACCATAGCTTATGAGCTAATGAAAAGTCATGAGTGTAAAGCAACTGCAAAGAAGATTAGACAAGGAGTGAATTTTGCAGTGGGAGGCAGTGGAATATTTAGAGCCTATGGTTTCACAGCAATACCACAACAGGTGACGCAGTTCAAGAAGCTGATTGGAGGAAGTCACGGGTTCAATTCTTATAAGCTCACGCGGTCTATAGTGCTTATCTCAGTTGCTGGCAACGACTACACTACATTCCTTGCTAGCAGAAATGGCTCTACTGAGGTAGTTGAAGATCTGAGGCCTTTCTTTGCCTGCTAATTTTCACATCTACTTTTTCTCAATTTGTGAATTTATTGCAGGGACTAATCGACCTGGTTAAGCCTATTGTAAGCGAGATAATCGACGCTGTGAAAAAATTGTATGAAATCAGGCTTAGGAATTTCGCTATGAGTAGTATTGCTCGTTTTGGGTGTGGCCCTCAGATCGCCAAAACATCTTGTGATTCAACCTACGATGGCATGACAGCTCTTCATACGAGATTATTGACGGAGGGGGTAGAAAGCTTGAGATCGAATTTCAAAGAAATATCCATCATAATTGCAGTTTTGGTGTCTGCAACTAATTATATTTTCTCCAATCCTCTAAAATACGGTACTTCAAAATATGTCTTTCTTGATTCTGATAAATCTTCTAAATCTATACCTTCTGAACAATACTCTCTTACTTTAGTTGTTGTAATTGTGAGATAGGTTTTGTGGATTTGTTCATTCCTTGCTGTGCTGCAAAAGGTAAGGTTGATATGTGTGGAGAGGTGGACAAAGAAGGAAGACCATTATATGAAGTGTGTTCTGATGAGGGCGCAACCTGAGACATAGAAAATAACCCACAAATAAGAGACTAAATTTATTATTCAGAGAATGGAACTTCTTACATGCAGAGGATCTCAAATCCCCAAGTTCTACAACATATGCAAGCTACAGAAAGCTACAGAGTAACCCTTTTCGCAATATGCGAGCTTGTCCCCAAAAAGTTACCCAAAAATTAGAAAACCCGCCCATAAATAGAGCTCCTCATTAGTTTGGAGCCAAAACAACATTCAAATTGAGTTTAGGCAGTTTGGTGCCTAAAATTACAACATGTGAAGTTCAAATTTCAAAAAGAACATTTGCAATTGTATCTTCTAGAAAGTGCGCCAATTTCCCGGGGCCATAACTTTTGATTTGGGGCTTCGATTCGTGAACCGTTTGAACTGTTGGAAAGGTCTCAAAGTCAAGAACGAGCTTGAAATAGCTATGCCGATTTCAGCAAGTTTTAGGGCCATCCGGAAGCTCTAAGTGCCTCAAATCCCACTCCTGAAGGTTTTTAGGTGCAAATCTAGGAAACTAAAACTGCAATAACTTTCCACCCAGGAACCAAAAATAAAAACCGTAAATTGGGAATTTTATTATGACGAAAAGGGTATCCAAAAATGTAAAAACATCTAAAAACTGAGAAACTTGAAAATTGACTATTTTTGGGTGATGCAAGATTGCCCTTACACCACTGGATGCTCCTGCATCATGTTCTGACGTAGATGAAAAGTTCTACTAGGATTTTGTCCATCCAACGCAGCAAGGATGGCATGCGATAATGTCGTTGTACAGTAATGGAGTAGTAGGGGAGAATAAAACAATGAGTTTTGTAGAGGGGGTGCCAAATGTTATTGCATGGCTACAATCACTTGGATTCGTTACTTACAATGTCTCGTCTTAACCATAAAAGAAGCCAACATTTTTTTTTCATATTGAACAATGTAGCTATAATAACAAATGCTATCAATAAGTTGCTGGAAGGGAAATCTAGACTATCCATCCTTCCTGACATTTTTTGATTCATTAAATGATTTTCCTCTTTCTGATGATGGATTACTTAATGTGATCCGAAATGTTTTTATAAATGATTTTTCTTTTCCTCATCATAGATTACTGAATGTGATCTGAAATATTCAGCAAAAATTATACATAGTTTTATCCTTAAGTTTACTGTTCTTATTCTTATAATAAGGAGTTATTTTTATTTTTCAAAATAATATTATTAAGTGTTTTAACATTGACTTTGATTTTTTTCAAAGGTATAAGATGAAATTAAATAGTTACTCAATTGCTTCAACAATAATAATAACTGAATTTATTGATGATAAAAAAATATGTATTTATAATATGTATTTAAATTTTTATGGTTATTTTGAGGAGAGAATATTGATACATAAATTCATTGATAAATGCTATAATTTTTTTCTAAAGTTGGGTCCCTTTTATTAAATCATATGTCTATTCATTACATACATTCATATACACATCACTCATTCATATTCACATCTTTGGGTGTCATTATACATTCATCCTATCCATTTGTGCATTACACCCATGCTTGCACATTCATTTTCACACACATGTTATCCATTGCAATTAGGTCCATTTCATACACAACAAGAAGTTCATGATCATGGATGCCATTGTAGTAATGGACACATCTTTTTCACCTAGAATCAAGTAAATGTAAATTTGTTTGATGTGTTGATATATTCATGTATTTAAAGGTATATAATCATTCATTTTAAGATATGAGGACATCCACAATTAGAGAGTATTCTTAACCTTCACTTTACATATATTAATTGGTGCATTAAAAAGACTCTACTTCTACACAAACATTCATAGGAACATATGCATGATCCACATAGAATTTTTTGATTCTAAGGTGAAATATCTATCTCTGATATTATATTCTAGATACCAAGCCATATAAGATATTATGTCTAAATTAACCTTTGGATAGTATTTCATTATTGAGCTAAGTACATATTGTTTACTACTTTTATTACCACATTTACTAGCTATTAAAATTATCATAATATCAATATTTCAATCTATTAAATCTATTACTCTAAGTTAAGGGTGTTTATGCATATGCATTTTATTAGATTAGCCTTGACCAAATTTAAGAAAATATTGTTTCCTTTTCCAATTAGAAATGTGGTTATTTCTTTTAATGTAAGAGAAATTTGTTAAATAAATCAAACTCTCTCAATAATACAAGTTAAGAGTAATTTTAACTTAGTGTTATTTTAGGGAAATAAATTTAAATTCTATATTGATTGAGGATTTAATTAAATGAATACAACAAATCATATAAGAGATGAAATAATAAATATAAAAGAGATTTATAATGTGTTCAACTTTTTGTTAATTTATGGTTTTCAAATTTGAGAATTATACTTAATATTGCACACAATAGTATGGATTTTGAATCAAGCTTATTTGGGACTAGCCCATGAATGTCCTTTGTTTTTTAGATAATTTTGAACCCCATGGATTTTTCTGCTATTATAATTCTTTAATTCTTAGTTGTGTTTAGTTTTACCTATGTTTATGAAAAACATGGTGCTTAAAATCAACTTGATAAATTTATTTTGTGTAGATTAAAGTGTGAAAGTTCCTTGATCATTAGTAAAGCTTGTAAGCTAATGTACAAAAATAAAAAAACTCACCACATCCAAATATAATTGGCCTAAATGAGAATGAAATATCTAACATGTGGTGATAAAGTTTTGATACAATATGTAACAAGTATTTCTAATATCATGATGTTTGTCCTAAAATAAAGATCATTGGCACTCAACTTGAAGTATTTCACACATGATCCAATAGGTAATGATTATGTAAATATTCAGAAGGGATAAGTTATAATTATGATTAATTTTCTAGAGCTTGTCCCAAAATAAGTATTAATGGTGCTCAACTTGAATTATTTGACACACAAGTCAACACGTAATGTAGAATAGAGAAAAATCAAGGTTAAGGTTATAAATCATCAAAACTAAAACCCTAAAGCCCTAAACCAACAATGAAGCACAATCCAACATAGACACATAAACATAAAAGCAATATTACCTATGCCATGGTTGATTCACCTCCATTGTCCTTCTCCATTTTGCTTAATATCCTTAATTTCCCTTAGATTTGAGTATGAAATAGTAGCCTAATAACAATGATAGCAAAATATTGAAGATTGAACTTGTCTTCTTGAACAACATGTACTTGCACCTAAACTAGGTTTGTTGAAATGACAATGATAGGTGTCTTTTTTAGAAAACCAAATTGGAATGAAGTGTTGGGATTAAAAACCAATAAGATATGTCAATCAATGGCCAAGAATTAAAGTTGTAGTATGAAATAGGGTTATGGCTAAATAAGGGAAAAGATAAGGATAGACGGTTGAGATTGAATTATAAACTAATTCAATCAAGGGTGACAACTAAATGAGATGTGAAGAGATAAGGATGACACTGATAAAGAGAAATGCATGGAAACAGAGGTTGTTGGAGGAAACTAAATAATTCTAAGATTATTTAATTTAGGAGGGAAAATGAATAATTAAATAATTAAAACAATTATTTAATTATACAAGAAAGGGAAAGTTGACTTTCCAATTAAATAATGGTTTAATTTAAAAAGTGGGAGAAAATGACAAATTAGTAAATAATTGAATCAATAAAATATATTTAACTATAGAAGAAGAGGATAATGAATAATTAAGTGATTAAAATAATTATTTAATTATAGTATAAAATGATAATAATAAAAATAAATAAGAATTTATTTAAGTATAGAAAGAAAGGGGACATTAGTGATGTAATTAAATAAATAGAATTTATTTAATTAATCAAAGAAAGAATAAAAGAAATTAATTAATTAAAATTATTTAATTAATAGAAGAATTGTGACTTTAGATAATAATCAAATAATTAAAATTATTTAATTATTAGGGAAGAAAGAGGATTGACAAAGAAAAATAGTGTTCGCAGGTTTAGGACATTTTTTAGTGTCTACATTTTGCCCCTCTTTCATACAATGCAGTTTATCATGTTTATTCAAAGAAATTCAGTTTAGAAATATACCCTAGTGTACTAACAAGAAAACAAGGTAGACCTATGCCCCCTCAGAAAAAATTTCCAATTTTCAAAGAGTTTCAAAAAAATTGAAAAATTGTTCCAATAAGAAAATTTGATAATGGATGGATGCAAGGATTGATGAAGAGAAATGTTAGTGAGAGGAAAATGTTAGCATGGAGGGAATTGATGTTAGCATGGAGTTAGTGGAGAAAAAGAAAGATTGATATTTTTCTATGCTAGGCTTTGCATTTAATCATCATTGGGCATTAAAAATATGGAAAATGGACAATAAACACCATGGTATGACATAGACCAAGGTGTGCAAAGTTATCCACTTGCAAAATAGATAATCAACAGAAAAGGAATGTCATGACTCATTCTAAGAGAAAATTGTCCCCAGTCTTTTTGTCAAGATAATCCACAAGTAGTAGTCAAAAGAAAACAAGTCATGAGACATCATCACTCCTCTAAATCCTTCATGGGACATCCTCAAGGTAGCTAGTAACATGAACTAAAAGACAAAGCAAAAGGATAAGACAAATTAGGCAACCAAAGTCAACAACCATTCAGATTGTTCATCATTATTTGTTTTATGATGTTTGATTGATGGGTTGATTGTTTGACAATGCTTGGTTTTAGGAGAGGAACATGTTGTATAAGATGTCAAATTTGGTTTCAATCATGTAACCACCTGTATAAGGCAAATGACAAAGTTGATATAATGACAATGTCTGGTTTTCAAGAAGGACACATCTTGTATAAGAAAAATGATATGATTGATTGATGTTTATTTTGATGTTTGATTGTTTAGAAAATGAAACAAAGAAAATAGGTGGCTCTATCTTTTAGGAGATGGAACCTAGGACCTATTTCACTTAGTTTCACTCAAGGAAACCCTAGAAATCTCAATCCAATGATGGAATGAGGGAAAGAGATCTGCTAAAGGTTGTCCTAGGGTGTGATTAGAGGTATGAAAGGGGGTTCACCACCAAGCTAGGGCTTGGAAAGACAAGTAATATTCAAAACCTAATGATAAAACCTAATGATATGAAAAGATTAAATAAATGACCTAAAAATGAAAGAAAATCAAAACAATAAACTAAGAAATCAGAGATGTGCACTTGGAAACTTGTAGAAGCTTGAATGAAGATCTGAAATGTTGGAAATACTAATTTTGATGCTCACTAGGACTCATATGCTAGACTGGGTGATTTAGTCCTAGATTAGGGTTTCTAGACAGGAACAAAAATCTAGCAGTGACAAGTTTAGAACTCCTTAAGTCTAGAAAAATCACTGTATTGGGACTCATATGCCACAAGTGGCATATCAGTCTCGTTCTAATTTTTTGAAAATTCAAAGTCTAAATCTGTTCTCCAATATTTGGTCTTTCTTCCCAATCTAATTTCTAGATTTGAACCTATAAAAAGACCTACAAAACAAAATATTGTATTGATTTGTTTATGGGGGGTTTTCCTTGGTCAAACCTCGAGTTTCATAATTAAACCTTGATAGAAACAATGGATCTTGAAATTAAATGTGAGTATAAACCCTAACATTAAGTGTATCTAAGATTAGGAAATCTAAAATATAATGCAACCCTATTCTAATGTGCTAGAATGAGATGCATGAATGAAGTATGAAGATGATGACTCACTTTGGGAGACCTATAATCACCCTAATAAGCCACAATAATGCATGTACCTTCCTTTAGGCTAAAAGAAGAATGATAATGGAGGATGGAATCACTTAGGAAACAATTCATTAGGCTTGGCTTGATGGCTAGTTGCATCTCCCCAACCTAGAATCCATCATGATTCACCATAGGAAACCATCATCAATCTTTGACAATGTTAGATTTTGAATGAAAGTGAGCTTGAAGACTTGAAAAAACACTATAATGTTGCTCCAAGGCTTCAACTTTGTTTGCTACTTGCTCTTGAATGCTCTTGTGAAAGAATTTTTGAATGCTTGTGAATGCTTAGATCTTGGATTGCTTTCTCTAGATGAAAATAATGATTTGGACCCTTGTTTATATAGGCACTTCATCTAATTTACCATTTATTAGATCTCAAATGCTGACATCAACCAAAAATTGGAATTAAAAACATTTATTTCCCACTCAAACCCTAAAAAGGGGTCACGCGGGACTCATACGACACTTGTGGTGTATGGGTCCCACCTAGGCAACTCATATGCCCAAAGTAGCATATGAGTCCCACCTTAGTTTTTCAAGGTGGGCTAATGTTGGGGTGTTAGAAAATTGAATTCTTTTGTCAATTTTGTGATTTCAATTGAAATAAGCCTTGAGATTCAAAATAAAGGGTCTTAGGGGCCTATTAATGATTGTTTAAAGGGTTATAAATGCAAGGTATGAAAAAAAATTGGACCCTCTTAACAAAAGAGACAATTTCATGTATAATTGGACCCACTTTTGAGTCCCTTTACATCATTTATCCTTAAAAACATTATTTATAGGCCCCTAAGACCCATTATTTTTTATCTAGAGGCTCGTTTCACCTAAGAAATCACTTAAAACCTGACAAATAGCACTTAATTCTTTCATATCCTAAAAACCCACCTTCAAAAGTCACTAATGGAACCCATTCGCCACCTTGGGTGAATGAGTCCCTTCTAGTGGGACCCATTTGACAAGGGTGGCGAATGAGTCCCTTTTGAGGGAAAATTCAATTTTGAGCAGGAATTCAATTAATTCAACTTGAATTTCCAATTAATGTCAGCCTCTTAGGTCTAAATAATGGGAAAATTAGGTGTTGTTGCTTATAAATACTCATTTTAAGTCATTTTACACATCTTTTTATCATTTCACAAAAGCAATTTCTAAAGTCAAGTCTTCTACAATAAGTTTCATTAGTAAAAGTTGAAGTTTTAGGGCAGCAAACTAGGATTTTTGTAGGTCTTGAAGCTCACTCTATAGGTCAAGATTCAACATTGAAAAGGGTTGATGATGGATTCCTATGGTGAATCATGGAGAAATCTAGGTTGAGGAGATGCAACTAGCCATCAAAACACACCTCAAGACTTGGTTTCAAAGTGATTCCATCTTCCATTTTCACTCTATCTTCATATTAAGGTTTGCATTTCATTTACATTCCATTTACATGGTATTTCATCTCTACTTTTGATGTGTTGTAATATTTCTAGGGTTGAGATCTTACATCATACAAATCACATTCTCATTTCTCATTCTTGCACAATAGAATAGAGTTTTTGACATACTTCAAATTTTCCTAATCTTTAACACATCTAAGGCTAGGGTTTTATGAATATTTTTATTCATTCAAGGTTTAATTACCAAATTATGGGTTTGACCAAGGAAAAACCCCCATTAGACAAACAATATTAGGTTGTTTTGTAGGAATTTTTTGAGATCCTGACTCAAGTTTCTGTCAGAAATTGTTGTACAAGTGTCAAGGTGCGGAACAAAGATTTAAAGTCATTGATATTTGAAAGTGGACTGATTCACCATGCATGGTGAATGAGTCCCTCCTGAGATGCAGATTTGAGTTAGATCCAAATCCTGACACCCAATTGACAAAAAATAGCTTTTGTGCAAAAAAACCCTGACTTGGGACTAATTCGCCCAGGGTGGCGAATGAGTCCCAATCAGCTCAAAATCAAGTCTCATTAGATTTCCAAATTTCTTTTCAGTCTTCTTCAGCTTCACAAGTGCACAAATTTTTAAAAATAGCTTTTTTTTTAAATTTAATTGTCATTTTTGTTCATTCTTTTAAGCTTTTTGTAGACAACATTGTGTTTTCCAACATTGCATATATCATAGGTTTTGCACTTATAATCAGTCAATCAGTTCATTTAGTTGCATTTAGATCATCTCATTTAGTTCAAATAACATCATACATTGCATAATTTGAGTGAACTTGGCTAGAATTTTTGCCGTACTTTCTCCTTTTAGGTGAAAAACCCTAGAAGTGCTAGAAAGATCTAGGGTGCCAAAAATCTATAGTTCATTTTGGTGAACCTACATATTGAACATAATTTCGTTCTAATTTTCATTTCTATTTGCATCTTAGGACATAAGTGCCTTGTTATTTTTCATTGTTTTGCATCTTAGGGCTTCTTAAAATTGCATTCGTGAAAGCATCATTTAGAGTTCATTATTGCATTTCATTTCATTAAATCATTCTAAAACTCTGCATTTGCATTGTATAGACCTAAAAACCTTTATAAAACTCAAAAAATCAGAAAAACACATACAAATACCTCCCCTAGGACTCATTCGCCACCATGGGAAAATTAGTCCCACTGTAGTTTTTGAATAAAAATTTCCAGATTTTAGTTTATTGCATTGCACATTTCTGTTTTCTACAGTTTATTTTCTGTATAGTTCAATTATTTTTTGATTCTTTAGCATAAACTTTATTCTCTTTCATGGAATTTATGGATAGTTTTATATTTTTTCAAATTTCATTTTTAGTATTTGTTCCTAGTTATTTTAGATCAACTTCATTAATACATAAAAACACAAAAATAGAAACACCAAACCAACCTTTCAAACAAATGATTCAGTTTAGAAACAACAACTCATCCAAGCCTCTTAGTAGTGATGATGTAGAAAATTTAGATGAAGTTCTCTAGGACTTCCTCTCACTCACTTCATCCTCTAAGGGTTGCAATGAGAAACCCAAATTTCTTAACGATAAAGTTTCCCTCAAACCTTTTGCTTGTAATGACTTTGATTTGTTAGATGAAGCCCTTCAAGACTTCATCTCACATAAGTCATCCACTAAGGTTTGTTGCACCAAACCCACAATAATGAACATTAACACCTTTGATGTTGAACAACATAAACCACTCGACGATAACTCACCCCTCAAACCTTTTAGTTGGCATGATTTGGACTTGTTAGATGAGTCCCTACAGGAATTCATCTCACTCAAATCATCCCCTAAGGTTTGTTGTGAGAAATCTAAAACCAAGGATGTTAATGTCATTCAACCTCAACTCATTCTTTACCCACCCTCACATAAACTCCATCCCTCTAACCAACCTCAGTACACTCTTTACCCACCTAAAACCAATGTGTTCCCACAATCCAATAATGTTACTATTGCTCATACATATAATACCCGTAACAATCTGCAACCAGCCCCACCCTCTTTACCTACACCTAATCTTCCTAGTGCTCCTCATTTCCTCCCACACACCAAGGAGTATGATCTTGTTGAACAAATAAAAATACTCTTGCAAAGATTTCCCTTTGGGATTTACTTTAGAATTCACCAAATTACCACACTATTGTTCAAACAGCCTTACAACAAATTACAGTTCCTCCTGGCACTACTCTGAATGATGTGGCAGCTCTAATCCATGGAATGAACCAAGTTAATCTTGGCATTACTTTCTATCAACATGAGCTACCTCCTTTAGAGTTACGTAAAAAAATGAAGCCTTCCTGATAATTGCTCAATTCAATCGCATAGGTATCAAACAAACCCTCATTGATAATGATTATGCTCTTAATGTGTGTAGTGTGAATCTCCTTGATCGATTGTGCATTGAAAAGTCACAAATAATACCTGATGTTGTATCCATTCGAGGATTTTACAATGCAATAAAGAAACTGCTTGGTATAATCACTTTACCTATTACGGTTGGGGTCGCTACTTTGCAAACTCATATTCATGTTATGCCTTATGATCTTTCATATAATCTTCTTTTAGGCAGACCATTGATTCATGAGATGAATGCAGTACCTTCGACCCTTCATCATGTCATGAAATATGTCTATAAAAATCACATTTATCAAGTTGAAATAGACCCTGAACCTAAAAGTTTCTTGCACCTTGAAAAAGGAGCTACAAGTCCTCTTAAAACATTAATTCTAGCATCCAACATAGACCCTCGTGAAAGAGAACAAAACAATGAGTAGTTGGTATCTAAGTTCTTTGGTGATGATTGGGGATCCTTAGAATTCACAACTTCATTTATGGGAAAATACATAATCACACAAAAGATAGATGAAAAACACAAACAACCAACAATCATGTCAACTAAAAATTATGAACAATCTTCTCAAACCTCTATCTCTTCTACTTTGGAATAAAATGCAACATACACAACAAATTTTGATGAGATAGATTATCAATCCCCACCTAATCTAAAGGAAATGGAACGACTTTAGGGAAAATTCTATGAACTTATGAAACAACTAGGATATACTAGAAAAGGGTGCGGAAAACATGAACAAGGCATTTGTGTTCCTATTGAACCAAATACACAAGAGACCAAAACTAGATTGGGCTATTCTTTTTCTAAAATGACAAAAGCTACTCAACACCCATCTTTGAACATCAATGCTATTAAATGTCAACCAAAACGTAAACTCGCCCTAAAACATCCTAAATTGCTTGATATAAACTTATAATCAACATGGAGGTATGTTGACAGTGATGAAACTTTGAAACAAATGTTAGGAGTTTATGATGATGCATCCTCTCCTATTCCCATGAAACACACTCCTCATGCTATGATTGTTACCAAGCAAAACAATAATTATATCATTGAAGAACACTATGAGTCTGACATTCCTAAACCTAATGCACTCCCTTTAGGAGATACAATTGGTGTGCCAATGGAAATTGATGATAAAGACAAAGTGATTAAGATTTAGAAGTGCCTTGATGATGAAGAACAAGAAGATACTACAACTTTACTTCATGATTTTCCTAAAAATTTTGCTTGGAAATATTCTGGTATGTCAGGAATTGACCCAAAAATTGTGACACACAACATCATCCTTGCTAAAACGCTAAACCTGTTTGTCAAAAGATAAGAAAAATGCACCCTAACATAGTCTTGCATGTTAAAGTTGAGCTCGAAAAAATTCTTAATGCAAGCTTCATTCGACCTATTGATTATTCTCCTTGGATCTCAAACATTGCCGTAGTTGCAAAACCCGATAATCGTATTAGGATATGTACAAATTTTCATGACCTAAATAAAGCCTCTTTAAAAAAGAATTTTTTTGCTTCCTAATATTGACGTGATTGTGGATTCAATTGCTAGACATGCTTTTTTGTCATTCATGTATGGATTTTCTACTTATAATCAAATCCTTATTAACCCTCAAGATCAATACAAAACTGCCTTTACAATTGTTTGGGGAAAATTTTGTTGGGTTGTGATGCCCTTTGGATTAAAGAATGTTAGTGCAATTTATCAACAAGCAATGACATTAATCTTTCATGATTACATTCACAAAATTTTGGAAGATTATGTTGATGATATCTTAGCTAAATCTTTAACATGACAAGACAATGTGAATGTTCTTCGAAAAATATTCGAACGAATATGACAATATAATATGCACCTAAATCCAAAAAAGTGTCTTTTGCATAGATAGTGGTAAACTTTTAGGTTTTTTCATATCTCACAGAGGCATTGAGGTGGATACAAAGAAAATTGATGCAATCATTAACATGCCATCTCCTAGGAACATTTCTCAATTGCGAATGTTACAAGGTCGAATTCAAGCTATATGTCATTTTGTTGCATCTTTAGTTGATCGCACATTACCTTTCATGCATCTTCTTAAAAAGGGTGTTCCTTTTGATTGGGATGAGGATTGTAAATAGGCTTTTGAGATTTTAAAGCAATACCTTGCAACCCCACATGTTTTACAACCTACTAGGCCTAACAAACCATTTATCTTGTACATAGCCACTTCAGCGCATGCTCTTGCAGCATTGTTGGCTCAACAAGATGATAATGGTAAAGAACATCTTGTTTATTACATTAGTCGAACTTTAATTGATTATGAAACTCGATATTCACCAATTGAGAAATAATGCTTGGCTCTTGTATTCACTACTAGTAATTTGTGACATTATTTACTAAATGTTGAAATACAAGTCATAACAAAATGTGATCCCCTTAAGCATCTTTTCAACAAAATAGACCTTTTTGGATGCTTAGCTAAGTGGGTGATGTTGTTAACTAAGTTTGACCTTGAGTTTGTTTCACAAAAATCAATCAAAGGACAAGCCTTAACTGATCGCTTAGCTGAAAATCCTTCCCCTTTTCCTCTACCTAATCATGACTCCTTTCTTGATGATAATGTGTTAACCACTGATGTTAAAACATGGGAATTGTATTTTGATACATCTAAGTGTAGAACAGGTTCTGATGCTAGAGTGGTCTTAATTCCACTCGATGGACAACCTTTTCCCTTGTCCTATCAATTGAATTTCTTATGCACAAATAACACAGTTGAGTATGAGGCATTAATCACAAGTTTGCGAGCTACTTTAAAAATGAATGCAAAACATATCAAGATATTTGGTGATTCGCAATTAGTTATCAAAAAAATCAATGGTACATATCAAACTAAACATGATAAGTTATTAAAATACAAGGATCTTACGATGAAACTATTAGAGAATTTTGAATCATTCACCATTGATAACATCCCAAGAAAAGACAATCGACATAAGAATGTAATGGCGAGTGCAGCCTCTCTTATATCCCCTCTCGATCCTTCAACAATGTTCACTTTCGTTATTCACCCCATCATGAAACCTTCCATTGATACTCGATTAGAATAAATTTTAACTACCACTCAACATAACTTGTGTGAAAGGGATGACACACTTTACCATTATTTGAAAGATGGTATCATTCCTGAGCCCACAATGACAAACACTAGAAAACGTTTACATAAAAGAGTAGCTAAATATGTGATTCTTGTTGATGTCTTATATAGAAGATCCTTTAATGGTCTCTTACTAAGGTGTCTTAAATATTCTCAAATCCCTATAGCCCCTGAGCAAGCTCACGTTGGTGCCTATGGCGGTCATTTTGGAGGATGGTCGTTAGTGCAAAAACTTATCCGTATGGGTTATTATTGGCAACATATGGAGAAATATTGTTTCACTTATGTTAAATGATGTCACAAATGTCAAGAGAATAACAATTTGATTCATGCTCCTACTTTTGCACTCTATGCCCAAATTCCCATTTGGCCGTTCTTAGTGTGGGGATTGGATCTTGTTGGGAAAATTTCACCTCCCTCTTTTGTTGGACATACGTTTATCATAACTACAATAGACTATTTCACGAAGTGGGTGGAATCTATTCCTCTCCATTCTATGACTGTTGAAGTAATTTTTCATTTCATATTGGAACACATAATTGCTCACTTTGGACACCCTTTTGCAATCATTACAGACAATGGAACCCCCTTTAAAAATAATGAAGTCCAAAAATTTCTTCAAACATTCAACACTCAACATCATTTTTTCACACCGTATTATCCATAATCTAATGGCCAAGATGAAAACACTAATAATATTTTGGAATAAATTTTAAAGAAACTATTAACAAAACATCATAAGGATTGGCATACACAATTACATTATGCACTTTGGGCTTATAGAATGAGTGTTTGATTATCAACAGGAACTACACCTTATAACCTTGTTTATGGCACTAATGCGATCATGCCCTTGGAGTTAGAAATTCCTACATTGTGAATTGCTCTCCAAGACCTTATTGATGATGCCACTTATAAAGACCAACGCTTGCACCAACTCGAGATGCTCAACGAAAAGCACATTAACACTCTTGAACATCTCCAAGCTTATATTAAAAAATTACAATGAAAACATAGCTCGCATGTCATTCCTCAAACATTTCGTAAGGGTAATTTTTTTCCTTTCTGAGAGTCAACATAATACTAACGCTAATAATGAAGACAAAGATAAATTCAGCCCTAATTGGTTAGGACCTTACATACTTGATACCAATTACAGGTCGGGTGCTTACATCTAACAGAGCTTGATGGAACACCCCTTAAGGAACCTATTAATGTCGTGCATCTACATCGGTATTACCTCTAACCTCTTTGAATAGTATGATTGTTAAAGTAGTGTAGTTTTAATTTGTTTGATGTCAATCTACATAACTTTCATATTAATTTGTTCTTGACAACTAATCTTGTGTTTGTCTTGAGCACTAAGGTAATTATTTAAGTCCATTTTATAATTACTTTAGGATTCATACTATTCACCTTTGTGTTATGTTAAGTTAGATCCTTATATGAGTTATAGATGTATTTAATTTAACATATTCTCTAATCAACAATGTTGTATCTACAATAAAACTAAAATATGTTTTAAACTAGATCATGTAGGCATTAATTAAATACTTTTATCATAAGTCATTTAATTAATCACATCACATTTAACATCCACACAAAGAGACACATTATAATAACACCAAATGTGCATGTATATAGATATATATAAAAGTTTTATGTACATCTCAAAATCATATACAAAGTCATAACGGGCTGTGAGAACTAGAACCCTTAGGCTCTAGTGCTCATGAGTTGGTCCTTGTATGTCATGAGATGGTCATGTGTGACCGTGACCACAAACTGCCAAATCTAAGAGCAAACTCTAGACCCTATACTGGACCAATAGCCACAAGTCATTCCTCTGCCATCTAATCCCTCTCTGCCTGTGTATGTGCTAGCTATGCCTGCAGTCTCTCGACCTCTGCTGAGGTTTGTGATTTTTGTCTTGCACTCTCAACTCGACAGAGTCGTCTCCTCATGCTCTCGTACAATTCCTGTAATCTCACAAAAGGTCTAAGCAACTCCGGATCCTCCTCCATGATCAGTGGGGGCGCGTAATCAGGATCCATCTCCTCCTCGTTGATGGATGCAGGAACTATCTCCACAGTAGCCTAATGATGGAACTCTTGCCAGTCTCTCATTGCTCCTATAAGATAGAAAATGTACACAATCAATAAACATCATCATGATATATATATATAAACAAAGCATAAAATACTAAAGTACATGCATAAAATCAAATGTCATCACCTATGTCTCTAGCTAGATGAGGAATGTCCACCTCATCCTCTTTGGGGGGAATAGAGGATGTGCTAACCTCTCTCTAACTCTAGGTTTCAATGTATGTTGTAGCTACTACACGAGATCTGGTCATGTAAGTGTGTGAGTGTGTGAGGACTCTCCATGCTTGTATCGATCCTCAATAGCTATCTCTTCACCCTCACTCAAGGGTGGCTCCTCCTTGTAATAATCATCCTCCTCATAATCCTCCTCCTCCTCATCATCCTCTCCTCCATCCTGGTCCTCATAGTCAAGATCAGCATGGGACTGGTACTCATCATCAATCACATCAATAAAAATATCTACTAGCATGTACTGTACCTCCTCTGCTCTATCCTCTGGATCATCCCCCTCGTTTGGTGCTGGACTTGCATCACCTATAAGGAAATCCATGGGGAACACAGGAGCTGGTCATGAATATGACCACCACTCCTCATGCTCATTTGTGTTGTCAACATCATCAGCATCGGATGCTAGTGGATAATTATGATCTGAATCATCAAAATCACTCTCAGGAACATGATCTATCGTAAGCAAAATAGTATCACCTAGCCTCTGAGCACTCTGCACTGATCATCTAATGAAGGGGCATGCCCTCGATGGTGTTTGCACCTTTCCAAACTATTTCATGACTCATCCATAGTAGAAAGGTCATACAACATAGTCATGTCTCCCAGCTAGATACCTATCTATCTACATCCTCCTTAGTTGTCCTGTGGGAACTGCCCATTGTAGAGTTAATAGATAAGGTCTCCATAATATCTCATCCTCCTCCAATTGGAAAAATCTCACCCTCCAAAAGTGTAAATCCCCATACTACCACAAGCATCACAAAGGATAGTAGAATGCTCGTGGATATCCTACAGCTATAGCACAAGGGAATCCGACAGGCTTGGTGCATGTGATATACTCGAGGCACCACACTTACAGAAGCATACAATGCATCATACTATCAATCTCTTGAAATACAAACTGACCAAGATCATAATATAAGTGTGCTAAAAAGTGGCAGCCCCAAGCATACACTGTCCTCTGCTCATACATCCCTTGAATCAAATGCACTATTCCTTCATCTAAGAGTGACACTCATCCATCTGGATTGAGAACTAGAGCCACTATGTGCATCATAATCTGTCTAACAATCAGAGCTCATGAATATAGAAGCATGGGGAGCTCAATCCATGCTCTAACCCGCTCGTCACGAATAGGTCCACCTAAACAATACTACATGTCCTTCTTCTTCTCCCAAAATGACCCATCCCCTTGAAGTATACCTGCTCTCCCTGAATAGGAACTTGGAAAATGTGGTGTACATCCTCAAGAGTGATGGTCATCTCCCCAGTGGGAAGATGAAATGTACAAGTTTCAGCATCCCAACACTCACAAAAGGCCATAAGCATGGCATCATGGTATCTCATTGATGGCATAAGATATGCCTAGTAGATACCTACTGACTGTAAATTCTTTGTCTCTGATGTTGATAGCCTTGGTGCATGATCTCTAAGAAATGTGAGTTGTCTTCTCCCTAGTCGTTGTTGTGACCGGGCAGTGACCTATCAAAATCATCACAAAATTCTCTAAAATCCATCTAATTTCTTCAATTTTCACATATTTTAGCATGCAAGTGTGCTAAAGTAAATCTAGTGTGCTTCCCTAATGGCCCTAGACACTTTATAACCCTTTTAGGACACTTCACAAATAAATGGAACACTTTGCAAACAAAAGGGACACTTTGCGAACAAATAGGACACTTTGTGAAAAAAGGGGACACTTTGCAAACTTTTTTTCCAAGACCCTAAATTAACCTATCGATGTATTAAAATAATTAAATTATTACAAAATCACATAATGAAAGTTGCAAAATCGACTCACCTCATAATATAGCTTGCCACATGCCACCTGCTCATGAAGATCATCGAGCCACGAAGGCGTGCAATCTCGTCTGCTCAACATTTTCTTCTCTCACTTGTCACTCTCAAACTACAAGATAGTAAAATGAATAGTAAGTATCAAATTACTTCTCTTTACCTCTTTTAATCCATTTTCATCTCTTTTTACTCTTATGCATTAAAATAGGGTTACTATCTTTCAAGAATCAATAAAGTATCTCCTTTCAAATCAACATAACAAGAGCTGGGGTAATCCATTTTCCACTCCGTTCAATGTGTTGGAATTGTGATTCCACACCCGACATCATCCTTTGTCTATCATTATGAGGCATGGTACTTGGAAATGCTCGATGATATGACGTTTCTTATTTAGCGTGGCTATATTGATACCTTGATCCCACCTCCGTAAAGCAAGCGGAATCAAGGGGGGCCATACATCTACCCTCGAATTGGATTTCTAGGAGTTAGATAATAGGATTTTTGGATAATTAATGAATGTGTGTTGCAGGATGCAGTTCCTAATGTTGTGGTTTTGCAGATAACTACATCAGGGGCTTCGTTCTCTCATCTTCTGAATGAGTATCCTTTTATGTAGTAAAGTGCATCATTTAGAATCCTTTAGCTTACATATGCATGTAGAGTCATATGGGTGCTAAAGTGGGGACTAAATGTGACATAGAAAATTGGACCCTCTTCACAAAAGAGACAATTTCACATCTAATTGGACCCACTTTTGAGTCTCTTTACATCATTTATTCTTCAAAACAACATTTATAGGCCCCTAAGACCCATTATTTTTTATCTAGAGGCTCATTTCACTTGAGAAATCACTTAAAACCTGACAAATAGCACTTAATTCTTTCATATCCTGAAAACCCACCTTCAAAATTTAGTAGTGGAACCCATTCGCCACCTTTGGACGAATGAGTCCCCTCTGGTGGGACCCATTCATCAAGGGTGGCGAATGAGTCCCTTTTGAGGGAAAATTCAATTTTGAGTGGGAATTAAATTAATTCAACTTGAATTTTTTAGTGGATGTCAGCTTGTTAGGTCAAAATAATGGGAAAATTAGGTGTCGTTGCTTATAAATACTCATTTTAAGTCATTTTACACATCTTTTTATCATTTCACAATAGCAATTTCTAAATTCAAGTCTTCTACAATAAGTTTCATTAGTAAAAGTTGAAGTTTTAGGGCAGCAAACTAGGGTTTTTGTAGGTCTTGAAGCTCACTATATAGTTCAAGATTCAACATTGCAAAGGGTTGATGATGGATTCCTATGGTGAATCATGGAGAAAACTAGGTTAAGGAGATGCAACTAGCCATCAAATCACACCTAAAGACTTGGTTTCAAAGTGATTCCATCTTCCATTTTCACTCTATCTTCATATTAAGTTTTTCATTTCATTTACATTCCATTTGCATGCTATTTCATCTCTACTATTGATGTGTTGTAAGATTTCAAGGGTTGAGATCTTGCATCATACAAATCACATTTTCATTTCTCATTCTTGCAAAATAGAATAGAGTTTTTGACATACTTCAAATTTCCTATTCTTTAACACATTTAAGGCTAGGGTTTTATGCATATTTTTATTCATTCAAGGTTTAATTACCCAATCAAGGGTTTTACCAAGGAAAACCCCCCATTAGACAAACAATCTTAGGCTATTTTGTAGGAATTTTCTAAGATCTCGAGTCGGGTTTCTGTCAGAAATTGTTATACAAGTGTCAAGGTGTGGAACAAAGATTTGAAGTCATTGATATTTGAAAGTGGACTAATTCACCATGCATGGTGAATGAGTCCCTCTTGAGATGCAGATTTGAGTTAGATCTAGATCCTAACACCCAGTTGATAGAAAACAACTTCTATGCAGAAAAACCCTGACCTGGGACTAATTCGTCTGGGGTGGCAAATGAGTCCCAGTCAACTCAAAATTAGGTCTCATCAAATTTCTAGATTTCTTTCTAGTCTTCTTCAGCTTCACAGGTGCACACATTCTGAAAAATGGCTTTTTGTTTAGTTTAATTGTCATTTTTGTTCATTCTTTTAAGCTTTTTGCAAACAACACTGTGTTTTCCAACATTACATAAGTCATAGGTTTTGCACTCATAATCAGTCAATTAGTTCATTTAGTTGCATTTAGATCATCTCATTTAGTTCAAATAACATCATACATTGCATAATTTAAGTGAACCTGGCTAGAATTTTGGCCCTACTTTCTCCTTTTAGGTGAAAAACCCTAGAAGTGCTAGAAAGATCTAGGGTGCCAAAAATCTATGGTTCACAAGGTTACTAAAATAGGTCCAAAGTAAAAGATGAATCCAAGCGATGGAAGTAGCTAACAGTCATCTGCGTCCATCTGTTGTGGTTGGGATTGCATTTGGAGTGGGAAAGATTTCCCTAGCAAAATCTTGTGGATTTTGGATTAGTGGAGGAGGTGGTAAGGCGAGCATTGACAAAGGAAACCAAAAAGACACTAATAAGGAAAATTTAAAACCTTTGGAGATGGACACAGCATGGATGTTGGTGTCAACTCTGTGCAGTGAAACAAGAGGAATGAAACTCTAGAAGCACCTGGCGTGCAAGGTAGTGAAAGTTGTAAGGGTTTCAAGCAACTAGAGTCTAGGGGAAGCAAATAGGACCCTCCAAGGCTACAAATGTGGGGAGTCAGGAAGTCTTCTCAGAACAAGGAAATTTAAAGCCCATCAGGAAGACTTTCAATCCCAATGACATCAACTGGAGGTTGAATGGAGACAACCAGGTGGTGCAGAAAGATCTGAGAAATGGGTTAGCCGACGCATCTATGTTAGGGGCTGTGGAAACATGTAAGGGATCCAAGGTGCATGGTAAAGGGGGGAAACAAATAGGACCTTCTCAGGGGTCGAAGAATTTGTTCAAAGGAGTGACAAGCAGGGGAGAGGGGGAAATCTTCCAAAACAATCACAATGGAAATCGTTAGAGAGATGGATGAAGTGATCTACAATGAGAATTTTTTTTTCTAGGTTGGGTTCAATAGGAAGATTTAGGGGCTTTTGGCCATGCTTATCTGCTCTACACCAATGGATTTCTAGTCAATGGAAGTTGATCTTAGAAGGGTATGTTCAAATCTATCCTATGGCTAAAGGTTTCTTTATTGTTGCTTTTGAAAAGGAGCGAGACAAAAATAAAATCCTCTGTGATTATCATTGGGACTAGGGTGAAAAATATACATTGTTGTTATTAAAGCCATGGCATCCAACTTTCAACCTAGCAACTGAAGTGTTTGAAAGGGTTCCTCTCTAGGTGAGACTCCCCAACCTCCCCTTGCAATTTTGGTTTGATTCTTACTTGGAGGCTATAGGGAATTCTTTAGGAAGTTTCTTAATGAAGGATGAAGGGTCCTCAAATCTTCTGCATTTGACTTTTTCTCATATTTTAGTGGAAATGGATATGTCTAGAGATCTTTCGGAAGAGATAAAGTTAAAAACTCTAAGAGGATGATAGGTACAACCCCTAGACTATGAGGGAGTACCCTTTAGGTGCAGAGTTTTTTATAAAACTAGGCACTTGGTTGCTCACTATGCCAAAAACAAGACAAGTACATCTGCTTCATGGTGGAAAGATGTCGCTCCTCAGCACTACACAGTTGAAAAAGAGAAAGAGAAGCAAGTGATCCCTCCGATGAAAAACAAGGAAGGGGAGGGTCAGGTATCAGGAGCCTAGGGGAAGGAAGGAGAGGTTGTGTTGGAAAATGCTACAAGGGAGGAGCAACAATAGATGATTGAGGTTTGGACACAAGAAGGGAGTCCAGATGTGGGCAACAATAAGACGGCCCTAAATGGCAAAGAAAAGGAGGCAAAAAATGGGGCAGCAATTCCAGATTGTAGGGAGAAAAAAAGTGGGTTGAGATTGTAGGAGGAAGATGCTGGGAAACGAAAAAATTGTTGAACAGTGTCAACAGATGACTAGTATACTGGAAGAAACATTGCAAACTCCCCAAGACAAAGCATTGAAATGGCAAAAGGAGGCAGCAAGGGTGGAAGATGGTTGGAAAATAGTCAAAGGGAAGAAAGTAATGAAAGTAGAGGAGAAATATTTTGCAATGGTCCTTCGGTCCCAATCAAAGGGAAGAACATGTATTTCCTCATTTTGTTGACTTGTTAATAGGTTTGTCTAGGATTTCTTGGTTCTGGGTAGATTTCTAGAATGATACCTGTAGAATTTCTGTCTATGGTAGATTTGAGTGTAATATAGTTAGGAGGTAAGACTAAAGTTTTTATTGTGGATTTTAGTGTTGAGGGATGGGCTTTGAATTGATGTTGTACTGAAAATAACTATGTAATTTGATTTTTATCAATAAAATTCACTTTGTTACCGACCGAAAAAAAAATAGGTCCAAAGTGTGAAATTGTACCATCTCCAAGAAGGGAGTGTAGACATTAAAAATTTTCCTGAGTCTGCAAGCGTCATTTTTCTTGGTCCTCATTCTTCGATAATTGAAAAAAATTAATTATTTGATTACTCTTGATCATACTCCTCTATTAATTAAATAAGTTTTAATTGTTTAATTCACTTTCTAATCTTTATTATATCCTGATCAATTAAATAAAATAATTGTGTCACTAATTCCCCCTCTTCTTCAATAATTAAATAAATTATTATTTATTTAATTAGTCCTTTATCACCTTTTGTCTAAAGTTAAATAATTATCATTAATTATTTATCTATTCATGGGTCTTTTAATTCTTCTATAGTTAATTAATTATCAAAATTATTTAACTATCCCTTGCATTTTCCCCATTAAATAATTAATCTAAGTTAATTATTTAATGTCCTTTTTTCCATTTTCCTCCCATTTAATTAAAATGATTGAATAATCATTTTAATTAAGTGCTCATTTTTCATTTTCTTCAAATAAATAACTTGAATGAATTATTTATCCTCCACTTGTCAATTTCTTCCATTTTCCTTTTTTGAATAAATAATTTGAATAAAATATTTATGCCTCCCTTTTGGTCAAAGATTCCTTATTCATTGATCTCTATCATGGCCTTTATTTATGTCATAGTCATTAGGCATCATAGTCATTGACGTCATAGCCTTCATTGCCTACCTCTTTTTGGTGCATCAATTTTGGAATGACGATCTTGGAATCTTTTTGGAAGCTCAATCTCGACCATTTATTTCATAACCTCCCTCTCATGAATCCTCATCCATTGATCTTGGAATCTTTCTAGAAGATCGATCTTAGCCATCCATTTGAATGGTTGTCTATAAAAGCAGCTCCTTCCTCTCCCATTTTTTCCTTAATAGCCATTTTTGTCTCCAACTTTCTACTTACAATTTTCTAGTATTTGCACAAGTCTACTTCAAATCTGAGGGAAAAGGTTGCAAAAGGAGAAATAGGAGAGCAAGAGAAGTGATTCAAGTGCAAGCATGGGGAGTATTTTGATTTGATGCTTTCATTTTACTCATGTTTTTGTTTTTTTTTTCTTGTTTAGATGTGGTTTATAGCTTAGAGGTGTTGGCTGTCACTTTATCTAGGCTAGGAATGATCTAACCCCATCTTACATTGGTGAAATCGACGTGAACATTATTTTTTGCAAAATTTTGTACAGTTTTTGGTTATTTTTGCATATTTCAAGTACAAAACGACGCAACTGATTGACGTAGCGATGCATTTTCTAGGAAATTATGCATTTGACTATTAACGACACATCTATTGAAGACCTTCATGGTGGGAAAATTCAAATTCAAAAACATGATGCAATAGCTTTGGTGTGATGCAACACAGTCACATAATTGTTGCACGAAATGACGCATTTGTTTGCTCAGTATAAAGTTCCATTTTTACTGCCTTTTCAATTTTTCTTTTGAGTTTTTTGAGTAGAGTAGTATTTTCTAGTTACTAATCTTCTGTTTGTAGCATGTGACTTTGGAGTGGAGCTCCCAAAAACTACTTCTTTTGAAGCAACAAAAAAATTGAGCTCTTTTCATTTTAGTTTCAGCAATTTGCATTTTTATTTTAGATTTAATTTTACTTAGTTTATATTTTATATTAAATGTTGTTTCCCTTTTTAGTTTAGTTTTCTTTTATTGCAAGGCTAATTTTTTTAATTTGGCTTTGGTGCAAGAAAGGTGAAAGAATAAACACACATTTGTCGAAGGCTGAAAATCAAGGAAACTACTAATGACATTTGGTGTAGGACATTTCTTGAAGATATAATTTTTAAAACCTATTGTATTTTAGTATATCAAACACTTCAATTGGTTCTTAAAAATAACAACTATCTTCTTTCATGTAGATTTAACTAGGGGGTTAATAAATCACTATTTTTTGTGCTTGTAAGATGGTAGGTATTATGCTCTCACCTTGTGCAAACTCAGTGATCACAAAACCATACCCATCTATTTATTTGTTTACCCCTTAGAGGGCCTACCACCCCACTTTGAAATGTGGGAACGACCCAAGTAGTAATGGGCTAAAGCCAAGCTCTTTCAAATCGCTATATAAATTTGTGATTGCAAGGAAAGTTTGCAATCAATGAGAAGCGGTACATGATAGCTCTCCCCTAGTATCTTTACAATGCAAAAGGCCCCTGTTCTAAGGGTTGGGAGACCTCTTGAAGGATTTTATCATAGTACCCCTTGAATTGGATGCTTTTACTAGAAACTTTTGTGTAGAAAGCCAAAATCCTTCTATTTGCTAGCGCGGGAGGTCGGACCTCTGAAGCCATCCCACATTTTTGTGGTTCATTGTAGAGATGGAAAATTTCTTTAGATTCTTATGGTCTTAGGGAATTCATAACTTGGTATGCCCAAGAAGTGATTCTTTTGTAAGGGGGGCGAATGTTACCAAGTTCCTAGGCTATTTGCTCTGAATAGGTGTGGCTAGAGAAATCCAAGTGGGAACCCAATGAATATTGTCCTTGCCAACCATAGGATTTTTGCTTGCTATATTGAAATAAAAACATTTTCACATCAAAAACAAACCAAAAACAAGTGCTTGATAGTTTTTTTTGTGTTTTCCAATCACATTTCATCAAGAACAATCAAAATTCCATCAAAAACTAGTTTAGAAACATCAAAATTACCAAGACAACATTCTAGAAAATTGCAATTTTTAGACACAAAGTTGCATCTGATACTATGAACTGCAATTGAGAATTGGAAAACCACAACTATCTACCTGCACCACATATACTAAAAACAGATTTGCATCTGATAACCTGAACTGCCACTGTGTGACGCATTTGTAGAAAACAGAACCGCAATTGTCTACTAAACATAAACTCTCAAAATATTTTTCCAAAATCTGATCAAATCATTTTCACAGTGACCTTTGACTTATAAAACAAAGACTTGCAAGCTTCATCACTTCATTTTAGCATTTCCATTTAGGAAAACATTATATTAGGTTGCCTTCTTCCACCCTTTGCATTGCATACATTTAAACTTAGACCCTTAGACTGCATTTTGACCTTCAGATTTTGAACATAGGAATACCTTTGATATTTTGGGAAATCATTGGTTTCATATTTTGTTTTTCATTGACCATTATCCTTCAATTTTTCAATCATTATCATTTTCATCCTATCAAATTTGAGTCTTAAGCTTGTGTCCTAGCCTTGACTCTACTTTTTCAAAATTATCCTCTTATGGGACCAATGACATTTGGAATTGTTACCTTGGGTTCACATTAGCTTGATTTTCATCCTTTGTTTAAAATTTTAGGATTCCTTTTCATTAGCTTAACCTCATTACACCATATCTTTTATCAGCATATCATCTATATTGCACTTTCCACCTTTATCCCAAAAATACAAAAAAAATATATACCTCATTTTACCTTAGCCTTAGCATCATTATCTGTTCATCCATTAGCATCATCATCCTTGCATTTTTATACCCCAAAGATGCAAAAACGTAGCTTATCTTAATCTTAACCTTAGTTTCATTATTACGTTGATCTTCAATTAGCATCATTTAGTCACCTTATCATCAATATTGACCATTAATTAATCTTTTAGCATCTTTTAGCACTCATTAACTTCAACCTTTGGTCATTATCATCCTTGCATAATCACCTTACATTCTCATATCCTAAAATCAAAAAAAAAAATCCCAAAAACATAGCATAGTTTCATTGTCATCTTGCATTATTCCTCAACTTGCAAAAGTATCACATGGTTAAAACAAGGTCACAAGCCAAGAGAAAAGACATGGAATTTTCAAACCCCTTTCACGACACTACCCTTGGAGCATATTCAAATCATTCTACACCTTCAAGAGACCAAACATGGGAAAACTTGAACCTGGAAGAATTCAACAAGCAATTGACTCCTCACAAAATTGAAAAATCCTATCAAGACCCAAGAGTTTTAAGCATGATTGATCAACTTGTTAGTGCCAACCCTAACAAATACTTCTACGCACTAGCTGAAAAGGGTGCCAAATTACATCAAGGTTTTGATGTATCAACCATTGTAGAGGAAGAAACTGAAAACCCATTTGCATTTGGCATGCCCTCACAAATGACAAACATACCCCTTGGGACAACTACACACATGACTACCACTACTACACACATCCCAAGCATCTCAACATTTGGAAATAAGGTAACTCATACTACTACACAAGGTAAAAGTTTCACACTTGGAAGTTCCTCAAATTCCATGGTTAAGACCTTCACAAACCCTCTTTTCCAACAAAACAAAAATCAAGGTTCCATATCACAAGGTCACACACCTTTGTCCCAAAATTAAAATCAAGGTCCTATGCCCACACTTCAAGACACAAATCAAGGTTCCTTATTCCAATTTCAAGGTGCCCCTTCATCAAGTCAAAACCCACCAACTAAATCAAGAAGGATTCACATTATCTCACGAAGGACCCCAAATAAAAACAACAATCAAGGGTCTATTCCATCACTTCAAAACAACAATCAAGGGCTATTCCATCACTTCAAAAAAATAATAAAGGGTCTATTCCATCACTCCAAAACACTAATCAAGGGTCTCTTCTATCATTCCAAAATTCCAATCAAGGACCTACACCTTCAAATACCAATCAAGGGTCTACACCTTCATGTCAAAACATCAACCAAGGAACTACACCCCCCTTTCAAAATGCAAATCAAGGAAAAAAAATTCAAAACCAAGGCATAAATCAAGGGTCTACACCTCAAAATACCATATCATATGCAAACATGACCTTTGGAACAAACCCAAATACCAACTTCATCCCGAATCAAAACAACACACACCAATATGGCAGTCAAGGTCATACGTCACAAACCATCAATCCCAACTCAAATCTGACATATGACCTCAATACAAACATCATGACACTAAACTAAAACAATGCAACTCTAGCCTTTGACTTTTTGATACAACAAGTGCAGACTCTTCAACAACAAATGAGAAATATGCAAATGGGAACCAACAAAAAGACCTATTATGTGGAGGAATTGTGCCCCTTTCCATTTGATTGGAACCTATACATGCCACCCTTTCCCCCTCATTTCACAACACCACTTTACCTAAGTATAAGGGGATAGGAGATCCAATAGAACACATCTAAGAATTCAACACATCATGTATGGAAGTCTCATATGACCCTACTTATTTGATGAGACTATTCATGTGAAGCCTCACAAGACTAACCCTAGATTGGTTTGCACACCTTCCTCCAGGAATTAGAACATGGGGTGAACTAGCCAAAAAATTCATCAATCATTTTTCCTTCAACATTAAAAATGATGTGACCCTTGCAACATTGATAACAACTAAACAAGAAGGGGAATCACTTACCTCATTTTACCAGAGATGGTGAGGCTTGGTTAGAAAATTACCTTGTCACATTCCTGAAAGACAACTTGTCACCATGTTTTTGGAAAACCTTAACAAAGAATTGATGAGTCGAATTCAAATCCAATGTTGCAAAACCTTTGAGGAAATTCTTGAGAAAGGTGTATTTATTGAGAAAGGTCTTATTCCCAAAGGACTAGTCAAAGTAAACAAAGAAAATCTAAAATCAAACAATGACAAGAGCAAATACTGGTCCCGAAAAAAAATGTCACAAATGACAGAGTTGTTGATGCCAAACTAGTAACCAAAGGTCCAACTATTCAACTTAAAGGTCCTTCCTCATCAAATGCATCTAATACACCAAACACCCAAATACAAGACCAAAACCAAACACTAAATGTGATCCAAAACAATCAACAACGAAGAGGTCCTCCCTATGCCAAAAGAACATACACCCCCTTGGGTGAACCTATTGAATAAATCCTCAAATGAATTTTGCAATCAAATTTCATCACACTACCAGACACCAAAAACTATGAACCTTCATTGATCAATCCTAATTGGCGGAAAGATGACGAATATTGTGAATACCATCGCACAAAAGGACACAAAATAGCCAAATGTTGGACACTGAAGAATATCATTCAAGACCCCATTAAAGATGGAACCATTTTAATTGATAATTCACAAGCCAAGATGAATGCAGATCATACCATATTCAAGAGCCCCTTGCAAGACCATGATAAAGGAAAAGCCTCCAGTTTAGGAAACAACAACAATTCCAATTATGCAGTTGTCAAACATGATTACAGCACTATCATCCTAAATATGAGACCCTTTGATGATCGCATTTCCACTATCACCATAAATAAGCCAAAATTGGATTGTGTTGCCACCACCCACAGATCCAAATTTAGGACAAAGGATGTGGAAAATACAATATGAAGAGTCTTTTTCATTGGAAAATTACCAAAATCATCGAAGTCTTATGGAAAACCACATCCTATGCAGCCCAAAGTTATCATCCATTATCCTCCTACCACTTTCACTCAATGGGGGGAACTTGCTAAAGAATATCTAGATGACCATATTCTCACATGGTTGTACAAAGAAGAGGACATTGAAACTAAGAAATTGCCAATTGATCAGTATCCAAAAGGACCTTCCAAATAATGAAACGACATGGATATGATGGACACAATGGCCTTGGCCTAAATAAACAAGGAATGTTGGAACCTTTGCAACCTCCTAAGCTAGTAAGTCACCAAAGGCTAGGGTTTGTACCAGTAAATGTGACTATCTAGGGTATCGGGTTACCTTCAAGTGAGTTTGTTGATGCTTCATATGAGATCGAGACATACAAGGACTCTTGGGATTATGATGGTGATTCCAATGAATATGAATGGGATTATCTATCCTCCACTACTTTCATGGACCTAGATAAACTATTTGGGAAATTTGATCAAATGCTTACTGTTGATTCCTCGTGAAACCCACCAATTACCCATCCAAAAATACCTTTGACAAAAGAAGAGTGGATCAAATGCTACTTTTGGGAATACATTGATCCTGCCTCTTGGAAACTTGATGAATCTACCTCTATCTTTACCTTATCTACCTACACAATGACTCTTGAAAATACTGATGATGGTTTACCCCTTTTTTACCCTCAATTCATAGATTGGGATCAACAAGAACCACCAAGTTTGGACACTTCCGAGAACGACAAAGCCATCACTGAGTTCTTGGGACTTCATGAGGGAATACCAAGTGGATATCATAAGGATGGCTTTGCTATAGAACTCAATTATGTAGCATACTTTGGTGAGGTCGTCCTTTCCTCTAGTCACAAAAGTGAAAATGAAAAAAGCAAAAATAAAAACAATAGGTCTTTAGGTGAAAATTGAAAGGTGCCTACTAACTGTGAAAAAGTAAAAATAAAGGATGCATCTGGAGGTGAAAACCTCTCTGAGGCTCTCGATGATGGAGGACTGGATTGTCTCCCTATTGACCAAGATAGATCATCATTTCTTATAGAGGAAATATAGGAAGTAAACATTGGTACAAAAGACAATTCCAGAATCATATAGTTGGTAGCATTCTTGACCACTAAGGAAAAGCTTGAGTTTATAACATTCTCTTCAAAAAGACAAGTCAATTTTGCATGGTCATATGCTGATATGCCTGGGTTGGATCTTGAACTTGTTCTACATCACTTGCCACTGCTACCTAATGCTAAGCCATATAAATAGAAGTTAAGGAAAATGCACCCCCAGATTGCACTCATTGTCAAGGTGCAACTAAAAAAACCACTGGATTTTGGATTCATTCGCTCAATTGATTACACAGATTGGATATCAAACTTGGTTCCTATCACCAAACCAAATGGTCAAATTAGAGTATGTATAGATTTCAGAGACCTCAACAAAGCTTGTCCCAAATATGATTTTCCTTTACCAAACATTGACATCATAGTGGACCTTACGGCTGGGTATGAAATGCTATCACTTATGGATGGATTCTTAGGTTATAATAAAATAAGAATTTCCACTGAAGATCAACTGAAGATAGCTTTCACATGCACTTGGGGAACATTTTCTTGGAATTTCACACCATTTGGACTCAAGAATGTTGGAGCTACATATCAAAGAGCCATGACTACTATTTTTCATGGTTATATGCATGTACTTATGGAATACTGTGTTGATGACCTTCTCTCTAAGTCTCTAGAATGAAGTGGACACAGCAGCGTTGGACAATATTTTCACACAACTTGAAAAGTATTAACTCGGGCTTAATCCAAAGAAATGTGTTTTCAGGGTCCAATAAGGAAAACTCCTAGGATATATTATCTCTTGTAGAGGAATAGAAGTTGATCTTTCCAAAGTCAAAGCCATCTTGGAAATTCCACCATCAATCAACATCAATCAATTGAGAACATTACAAAGAAGACTACAATCAATTTGTAGGTTCATTGCTCAAGTAGCAGACAAGATCCATCCATTTCAACACTTGTTATGAAAAGGAATTCCCTTCAATTGGAAAGAGAAATGCCAAGAAGCATTTGATCAGATCAAGAATTACCTATTAACTCCACTGGTTCTTATGCCTCTGATCGATGAAAGACATTTGATACTATATGTGACATCAATTTATTACATCAATCGCACCCTAGTTGGATATGAGTTGAACTATAGTCCTATTGAATGAGCATGTTTAGCAGTGGTTTTTACAGCACAGAAATTGAGACACTACATGCTAAATCACAAAACAAAATTGATTTCCAAGATTGATCCTCTAAAATACCTTCTTAGTATTTAGCAGCTCTAATAGGAAGACTAGCTAAGTGGATTATGATCCTAAGTGAGTATGACATTGAGTATGTAGACTGAAAAGCAATAAAGGGACAAGTTATAGCTGACCAACTTGTAGACGTGCCAGTAAAAGTAGATCATCCCTTGATATTTGATTTCCCAGATGAATCAATCTTTGTAATAGAGACACCAGCCACATGGAAGTTGTATTTTGATGGATCTTACAAAATTCATGGTTAAGGAGCTGGAATTTTGTTCATCACACCTCAAGGAGATTCCATTCCCAAGTCATTTTGAAAAGTATTTCCATGCACAAACATGGTTGAGTATGAAGCATTATTTATAGGACTACAAATGGCAATAAAATGGAAAATCAAGGATCTTCAGGTCTACGATGATTCCCAGTTAGTAATTAAGCAATTCAATGACAATTATGACACCAAAGATGAGAAATTGATGCCCTATAAGTGCATGGTAGATAGTTTCAGGATGTACTTTGACAACATTACATTTAAACAGATACAGAGAATCTAGAACAAAGCAATTGACACAATGGCTATAATTGGATATCTCTTGGACATTCCCAACAATGCCTCACAATATGAGTTCTTGGTGGAACAACTATTGATCCTTGCATTCAATGTCCCTGAAACCAAACTTGTGTTTGAACTTGTTGGTCTTGAATCCCCTTGGTACAAAGGCATCTACAGTTGCTTGCATGACCAAATTATCCCTTTTGACTTGTCTCTTAACCAACACAAAACCTTTATCCAACAAGCATCCAAATATGCCATCATCGGAGATACCCTTTACCGTCATAGCCTAGATAGCACCCCCCTTCGATGTCTCAACTCAAAAAAAGCACAAACAACCTTACAATAGGTGTACATCATGGTCTATGTGGAGCTCACTCTGTTGGTCCAACCTTAGCTAAAAAGCTCATGAGAATGGGATATTATTGGCCTACAATGGAACGTTGTTCCTATCACTTTGTGAAGAAATGTCACCAATGTCAGATTCATGGAGTTCTTATACATGCACCAGCTTAGGAGATACAGACACTTACTTCGCCATGGCCATTTTCTTAATGGGGACTCAACCTTGTAGGAAAGATCCATCCCACTTCTACTAATGGACATAATTTTATCCTTGTCACTACTGAATACTTTACAAAATGGATCAAAGTCATCCCACTGACTTACATTACTGGAAAGCAGATAGCCAAGTTCATTCTGAATTACATCATTTACTGCTATGGTATCCCATAGTCCATCATTACCGATAATGGTCACCCTTTTAAAAACCAAGATGTCCATGAGCTTTGCAAAAAAATCCATATTCAACATCATTTTGCTACTCCATATTACCCTCAAGGTAATGGCCAAGTTGAGGTATCTAATAAGACTGTCCTAAAAATCTTAGAGAAGACTCTCAATGACACTGGTCGTGAATGGCACCTACTGTATACACCTAAAAATGGTCTGGATAATCTAATTAATTAAATACAATTTATTTGATTAATTAACCCTTCTATTTGCATCTACTATTAAATAAATAAAAATATTTATTTATATAGTTCACTTCTAATTCTTCTATTATTTCATCTAAATTAAATAAGCAAATTTAATACTTTGTTTTATTTAATTATTAAATTCTCTTGTTTTAATCACATCATTCTATCTAAATTAAATAAACAAATTCAAATACCTTGCTTTATTTATTATCTATTTCTTCCATCATATTTATTTAATAAGCAGCTTGCTATAGCTTTCTTTATTAAATTAAATGTCTTCTTTTGCTAAATTGGAATAAATCAAATATTCAATGAAAACATATTTCTACAGCTAATCATATCCACCTACCAAATTAGATATTTGATATCTAATTAAATTCAACACAACCTTCACAGGAAAATTTGGAGAGAAATTGGAGACAAATTTGCAAGCAAACTTCTTCATCTTCTTCCATGGATTCTTCCTATCTTCTGGTTGATTGTTTTTGTGGGGAGGAACAATCTCCATAATCATCTCAGGATTCTTCATATTTCACCATTCAATCCTTCAGATCAAATCCAGACCTTTGCTTTGCTACCCCTTCACAAATATACTATCAGGAATCTATAAATACAACCTTTGTCTACAGGAAAAGGATCCCAACTTTGTGCAAACTTACTCTACAGAAATATCAATTAAGCAATCAAGAATTTGAACAAATAGTAATAGCAATAACAATCATTTTAGAATCATGATCATGGCTTTTCATTTAGCTACATCTTAGTTTACTGTAACTTCTTTTATTAGTTTCATGTCATTTTCAATCGTAGTATCATCATCATATCATTTAGTAATCATCATATAGGATTAGATTCTTGCATTTAAAAGTATCTCATTCTCTAGATTGTCATTTTAACATTCACAGTGCAATCAAAATTTGAGGGCCTCATGATTTAATAAATCTTTGGAGATAGAGAGCAATATGACGCTTTCATTAGATTTATTTCTTTTATTAGATTAATCGTTGTTTAAATCTATTGATATAATGTCTTATTGATAGTGTTGGTTATTCATTTACACAAATTTTACTCACATAAATTGGCACCCACTGTGGGACCAAAAAACCCATTTTAACATCTTTTTTTGAAAAGTATGCTAGCAAGCTTCTGATGTGTTTTATTTTAACATGATCGAGAGTTTTTACGGCACATACGACAGATATTTTAGCACATCTGAGCATTGTTACAGTGCATCTATAGAATATTCTAGTGCATACGACCTCTATTCTAGTGCATCCAAGTTTCTATTTCACCAGTCAGGGAGTTTTCTTTCAACACATTGACCTTTTGTTTTAGTGCATCCATCAATTTCTATAGCGCATAGAACTTTTATTATAGTGCATTTACGTTCTATTTTAGTGTATCTAATAACTGTTGTGGCACATCTGAGTATTTTTGTAGAATTTCAAAAATTTGAGGACTAATTTCTATTTTTTTGTTCCAGGTACAAAATACGCTTGTCAAAGACAATTACTGGAAACACTTAGGCCGATCAAAGACAAAAAATTTCAAATTTTTGATTATTGCTTTTTCCTTTGGTTAAGATAGTGCATCTAGCTTAATTAAAGAAATAGTTTGAACCCCATGTTCTCTGTGTTTCGAAAGCAATAGGCTTATGCTCTCCCATTAACTGGGTGATCAAAATGCTAGACTTGCTATCTTGCTTTATTAAATCCTTCAAAAGGCCTACTGTAGTGGGAAAAAGTACTCACCTTATGGGAATGACCTAAGTGGGAACAACCAAAGCCAAGTTTTCCAACCCGCTCTAATCAAAATTGAATTTGGGGAACCCACAATTCAATGGAATTGTGCAAGATAACCATCCCCAAAATCTTTTTTCTAAAGATTGGGAGGTCTCCTGAGGGATTTTATCATTTTCCACTCCAAACGGATACCCTTTCTAAGAACTTTAGTGTAGAATCCAATTGTGTCAGTTTACGAACACTTTTTATACCACAATGCAAGGGGTGGGAAGAATCTGCCCCCAAGACACTCACGATATAACTATCAGAGACCTTGGCCAAAAGTGGAGGATTTGACTTTGGTTAAGACTCGGGAAAGCCAAAAACGTGGGTGCCCTCTAGGGGGTGACAGGGTTGTGTGAGCTAACATAGTTGCAAGATGTGGGTTGTGATATTCTAAGTGACCTACTTGACAATTAGAAAAGTGCTTGAATTGTCTTTATTTATGTCAAACCTATGGAAATTGAAAGAATCAGACTTGATTCTAGAACACTCACTACATGTTTAATACATAGAATCTAACAAAATTGTTTACAATCTCGCTTTAGTGTGTGAATTTATTTTCAAAGGTATCATCCATTTAGATCATCAAACTCCAAGATTTGCAAGCAAAAAACCCTTCCAAAATATTCATTTGGTCAGAAAATTACATCCTAGAATTAATCATTTTACTAAGAAAAACCAAAACAAATAGACAAAACTGTGAACATACTGATCTGTTATGCCTTGCATAACCACCCCATTTTATTTTGGAATTAAATGGGTCCCCCTTTGTCTTTTCCCTTTGGCCTTTGGTTTTCTGCCTTAGGCATTTTTCTTTTAAGTTTTGTCGAAAGAAGAACTGGGACCAATACCGACCTTGGAAATTCCTTCTAAGTTCTGGTCTTGTTCTATCCCCGATTCCGGTTCTAACGGTTCTTTGTCTTTGTCTTTTGTTCTTTTTTGGGATCGGGTCCGGGTCTGAATCGGAAGGTTAAACTTTATGCAAAGTTTCTCTTTCGGGTTCCATCCCGGCCCCGACTCCGCCTTTCCCTTTCTCTCTCTTCGTCGTTGGGTTCTTCCCTTCGCGTTTTGGTTTGTTTTGGCGGGCCCAGAACTAGAGCGGATTTCGAACTTGGAATTCCTTCCAAGTTTTGTTTTCTTTTCCTTCCTTGATCTCGGTTCCACCATTTTGGTTTTTCTGTCATGTGCGTCTTTTCATTTTGTTCCAATGGACTCAGAACCAGAGATGGAACCAAACACCCGAAACTTGAAAAAAAATTTGGTTCACGTTCCATTCTGATCCCAGTTTCGCGTGTTTCATCTTTTGCTTTTCTTTTCTTCTTTTGTTTTTTCGTTGGGTTTTCCCTCCCCTTCCTCTTTCTTTACCTTTTCCTTTCTTTGTCTTTTTTGGGTGATGTCGGAAGCAAGTTCGGAATGGAATCTGAACCTGAAACTTGAAAAATTTTCTAGTTCGGGTTTAGTTCTAGTCCCGGTTCCACTGTGCCCATCTTATTTTGCCTCTCGTTTTGGTCCCGTTTCTGATATCTTCTTGGTTCCACCCCCCAATTTTGAGGGAGGGTGTCATTTCTGGTTCAGATTTGGTTTTTCCTTAGTTGGAATTCGGGTTTTCTCCTGAGTTCAGGATTTTCCACTCCATCCGGATTTTCCTGAATCTCACTCGAGCTCCAGCTAAGCACTGTTGTTTGGGGATTTTTGGTCTTCACGGAATTCCACGTGGGCCGGATTTTCTTGAAATCCCCAAGGTCTTCGGGGAGATGCACCTTCTTCGCAGATTTCTTTCTCCTCCGGATTTTCCCAAAATTCGTTGTTCCCTATTTTTTTTAGGTTTGTAGGATTGTCTTCTCCTTCACAGAAATCCATCCCACACGGATTTCCCTGAAATCTGATGAAATGTGAAGAAGTATGGAGTAGCGGGACTAGTTAATAAATGGTGATGTATATTATGATTAATTGATGCTATTTTGAGATCTCACATGATGTTCCTTGATTGGTAATGATTGAATTAAGTTTCTAATGGGTGTTTTAATGTTTATTCCACTGGAATATGCCTGGCTTGGAATTCTCTGAAATTCTTCCCTCACTTGGATTCCGCGGGTCGACCTAAAACCTAAACTATTTGTATAATCATTTTGTTTGAAGATTTAATGGCACCTTAATGATATAGGATTTGTTTCAATGATAATTTTTATTAATTAACTTCTATTTGTATGATATTTACTGTGGTTTTCTTTGTTGAATGTAGGATTAAATTTTGAACATGATGATATTGGCCAAGGGAGCTTAGTTGGAATGCAGTTTTCAATCCAGTTGGTTGTAATTTTTTTCTTTGAGAAGAAGGTCGGCAAGACCTTGCAGATGTCTTGCCGACTACCACTGCATTCCATTAAATATGTGTCTTTGTTGCCTATTGGCAAGACCCCAGGGATGTCACAGCGACTAAGAGTTTCCCATCAACATGCAAGTCTCCTTCGAAAAAAGGTCTTGGCGAAAGCTTCATGTCTCACCGGCCACCAATAAAGATATAGCTTTCGGCGGGAGATTGTTCTTCAGGGAGATGTCTTGGAAAGTGCATCAGGTCTCGCTGACAAGGCATAAAGAGGGGTCTATCGGTATGAGGTCCTGCAGTCTTGCCGACCCAAAATGTCACACTGAAATATTGCTTCATCGAGGAGAGAACGAGATTGTCACAATGACAAAAGTGGGCTTATGGAGGTTTCTCGGCGAAACATAAGATGTCTATGAGGCATCTCCCCGACAAGAGAATGTTATAGCAATGCTTGTAAAATGAAAGAATGCATGTTGGTGTGACTACAGAAAGGTCTACCTAAAATGAAAAGATCGCCAAAGGATGAAGGCATTCGGAGAAATGTCTAGGCAACTTCGTAGTGTCTCAGTGAAAGCAAAGGGGGACTCGGTATGATGTCCTACCGACCAAGTAGGCTCTTGCCGAAAGAAATTTCATCCCGATAGGGTCTCACCGAGAGGTATGCCCTTCGGTGAAAGGTCTCCCGACCATGTGATGTCCTACCAATAGAAAGGGGACCCCACCAAATGAAATGGAGCTCAGCGAAGGATCATGCCTTCACCAAAAGGTCTTGGTGAAGAAAGAAAGTCACACTAAAACATATTGAGCTCGAGGAGAACAAGAGGAAGTTGGGGAGACTCCAAAAGCTAAAGAAGACTTCGCCATGAGGTCACAGTGACAAGCAGTAGTCTCCCCGACATGAAAAATGTGATCGCTGAAGGATTCTGAGGTTCGCTATGATGTTCCACCGACTAGCGACTGTCTTTCCGATGGTTTTCACAAGCTCGGTATGACTCCTACGGCTCGTCGAAATGTCTTGCCAACTATCTAATTTCATTTCCATGGTTGCTAAAAGTGATATAATCGCATCGGGGAGACACAATTAGTGTCTCACCGATAATTAATGGTGACATTTTGGAGCATTCAAGATAGGTTTCAAGGGGATTTCGAGTATGGACACAGAGATAGAAGAGTTAATGTTGCAGCTACAAAAGATCTACAGATCATTCCCAAAACAAGCCGTCATCAGCATGGACAATAGGGCTTCACATTGAATGTAGCTTGACTCTCTTCAAAAGGATCTAAGGGCCGACCCTCCTGAAAGGAGATATTTTGTAAACCCTAATACAAGGGGACAATGCATTATTTTTGATGCATTCTATATATAAGGCCTTCAGGCCTCTTTGTAAAAGGTTAGCACTTGTAGAGTTAGAACTGGTAGAGAACTTCTAGGGTTAGAAAAGAGTTAGAAATTAGAAAGAAAAGTCAGTTAGAGAAGATAGAACTGCTTCCTGATTCTTTGTAATAGGAGCTTCTTTTATCTTCTTAGTGAGCAGTTAGATTCAGTAGGAACCAATAATATATCTTTTTAGTTTTCTTAATATAAATGGAAACAATTTGGAGTCATGGATTTTCTGTACACTGGTGATTGTGCCAGATTTATAAATGTTGTTTATCTGTTTTAACTAACAATAGAAGCAACCAGATTAAAATCTACTTTAGATTGTGTTTCAGAATATTGTTTATCTTGGTTTAATCATTTGATTTGAGAAGCTTTCAAGGATGGAGGTCTTACTTTAATGTTTTGTTTAAAAGGATAACTATTAATCTGTTATTGAAATCAGCACTATGAATGAATGAAATTGTGTGTCAATCACAAGTTAATTCATTTTGTAGTTTCGGTTTAGGAAATCCTTGAAAGATAACAAGTCTAGTTAAAATAGGTGAACTCTCATTCTTTTTGTCCCAAAGCCCTGATCTATCTTTTGTATTTCTTTAAAACCCCTAGTTAGAGTAGATTTGAATTCATGTTTGATCTTAGAACAATCCAGAAGCTCACACTAGCAGGCCCCTTGAATATTACTATTACATTGACCACTGAGGGACATCAGTATAGTTGAGAACCAACTACAAATACCTTGGGAGCTAAGGTATCCATGTATTATCTTTCTCTTTTAGGAGAAATAGAATAGCAATGTTTTTTTAACTGTTGTACCATTTGGGACGTCAACAGAAGCTGGCGCTAGGAGGGCCTAGAAGGGAAAACTAGATAAAACTAGTTTTTTCTCCCCAAAAAGGCCCCACAAAGTTCTTCGATCAACTAAAAATCCATCACCTTTCATAGAACTCAAGACCCCAACAAAACATAAGATTCATAAGCCTGGCTCGACTATCATACCACCCTTATCAGCTCCGCTCACTCCACCAGGCTTTTCACCAATACCTCAATGGATACCTATTAATCCACCATCCAATCCATCTCAGTTGTCATCATAGCTGGTTTGACCTATTCAACAATTGGCTCAACCACCACCACCCCCACCAATGGCGTTCTTTCAGAATAATCCCTCTCCATTGGGGACTATTTTTGGAGGTTTTCACGATATTCCCAAGAACCCTAAGAAATTCTACCCCAAGTACATTCATGGCGAGTCAAGAAGTGTTGAGGAGCACATACAAGCTTTCAAGGATGCTTGTACTAGAGCTCAGATAGCCCACCATGATGTAGTTTGTAGGTTGTTCCCTTACTCCTTAGGGGACATGGCATACAATTGGTACCTTAATCTTCCTCAAGGTTCCATTCTGACCTGGACACACTTGGAAAATGATTTCATTAATCAGTTCAGGGTTTATGTTGATCCAGCTCTTCTATACCACCAATTTCCTACCATCAGGAAGGAACCAGGTGAATCCTTTCCTTTATTCAATACTAGGTTCCAACGAATGTATAGGAGGTTACAGGATCCCTACCTAGTCACTGAGAATAGTGCCATTCTAGCATATTTTAGAGTTATAGATCCCTTGCTCGGCTTGTTCTTGCAAAGGACTTATCAACCAGCTGATATTGATTCTCTATCCAACGTCTATCATCTAGCTATCAAGCTACAGCAACAAATCAGTTCTCAACAAGGAGGCCTGGGAGGAGGTTTCTCTTCGATAGGATATCAGATGCATAGCCCAACTCCTCTATTCAACATTGTCCCGGGAATGTCTCCTTCCCATTATGGGCCAATGTTTGAATTGAAAAACCAACCATCTATCCCATTCTTTGCTACTGGAACTTCTAATCCCTTTCAGCAATCACAGCTTCCTCAAAGTTCCCATGGTCATCATAACCAAATTGGAACACCAAATCATGGTGGTCAGCCACTTGCTACTAAGAATGTGGAGAGTGAGAAGATAGTCCAGCTTACAAATGAGGTAAAAACCTTAAAGAAAACATTGTCCCAAGTCACCAAGGACATGGCTCAGCTTCGATTGAACCCCTCCCAAAACAATTAGGTTAACTATCAGAATCATAACAATTACAACCAAAGAGGTTATCAGGGCCAAAACTCCTCTAATCAAGGATATCAAAATCAAAACAGAGGGTATAACCAAAGTCCAAATAATAGCAGACAATGGAATATAGGACCCAATAATGGTGGAGTCCCTCACAACTATCAAGCAAATGAGGAAAGAACACATACTGCAAACGTGGCTAACCTCAACTTTATGACCAATTGGTACAGGTTGCATGATACTGCAACCCATTTTGAGATAAACTGCCCTCAGATGGATAAATTTGTCAAGATGGCACACGAAGATGCTCACACATTCCAGGGGAATTCAAGCAAAGGAGGTGACTCAATGGATACTACAATGGCTTATGACCTCTTTGAAGAAGAGCCCTCATTCCCAAGGCAAGAGGAGAATGAACCAGAGGAAGATTCATATGATGCCCAAGCCTTTCAGGCCAAAGGGGGACACTTCCTCAAAAATCAAGGTAAGGGGCCATTCACTACATCAGCACCTCCTAATCACATGGTGCTTCCAAATCAAAGTGCTGATAACAATCCTCCTCCACCAAAAGGCCCACCTGATTTCCATAGCAAGGGTAATTCCTTTGGTATTTTCAAAGGTACTGCTAGTTGTAATAAGGAATTTGATATTGTTTCTGAGATGCAAAAATAGAAAACTTCTCTTTCCTATTTTGACATCTTAAAGTGGTGCCCTGCTGAAAGGGAGATAGTGTTGAAAGCTTTGGAGCAAGCTAACAAGTCAAAAGCAAAGGGAAAGGTGGCACTTGCTAGGGATGTGAATGCAGCCTTATATAGAAACAAGGTAGGTACTCCACCATTCCTTTTGAGTCTAAGAATTTCTGGGAAGAACCTACACAATTGTCTATTGGATTCAGGGGCTTCGGGCAATGTTATGCCATTTTCCATATGTAAGAAGTTGGGATTGAACCCATTCAGACAAATAAGAAGGTCATTCAACTTGACAAGACAGAGGTTAATGTGGTAGGAGAATTAAGGAACATACATGTGCAAGTAGGATCAGACCCTAGGGTTCAAACCAACATAGACATTCAAGTAGCAGATATTCCTAAGACCTATGGTATGCTACTGAACAGAGATTTGATGAAAATTCTAGGGGGATATCTTTCCCTTGACTTTTCACATATGTGGCTGCCATGGAGAGAGATTCCTACTTAGATTAGGATTGAAAGTGAGCCTCGCCTCAAGCATATCATCACTGAGTATGATTGTCCCAATGAGGTAGCTTACTTTGAGACTAAGATGGGGGTTTATAAAAGAGAAAAAATTATAACCTTCTTGGTTCTCAATCGTAAAGACATATCAATACAGAAACTCCCTAACCCCACGATTGATGAAAATCAACAGGCCTTGATTAGAAAGCTGCAACAAGACCAATTGGTCTTAGGGGAAGATACTAATCTGCAAAGTCTGCTACTCCCTAATTGGTGCAGGGTAAATTACCAAAGCCACTCTGAATTGGCTTGTCAACCCTGCATTGACATTTTGAATCATATTTCCCAAGTTGAGGAAGCTAGCTCAAGTCACCCTAAGACCATTGCAAATTGTTTCTCATTTGAGGCCAAGGAAGCAACCATGTTAACCAGGGATAGAATGCTTTCAAAGGAGATTCCTTCTCAAATCGAGCTTGACTCAGTTACATTTCCAAACCAACATGTTTATGTGGAACAACTCTGAGGTTTTCCCGATACCCCTGCACTCACAAGTATGCTGAAACCTGATGGATCCATCAAAGACACAAGTGGCTATCAGAAGGATAGCCACAGGTCATATGATATAACTAAACAGGAATTGGAGAGTGCATATAAAGAACTTACAGAGCATCCTTTCCCTATACCTGATGTAAAAGATCAAGCAGCCCCAATTGTGACTCATCTAACTCAAGCACACATAACAACTTTAGGAGAATCAACTCCAACCCGTGATCAACTATGGACCCTCATGTTTGATGGATCCAAATCTAAGATAGGCAATGGTGTTGGAATTGTACTAACTAGCCTTAAAGGGAAAACCTCCTTTGCTTCTTACAAGTTGCAATTTGGATGTACTAACAACGTCGCAAAGTATGAAGCTCTAGCATGGGGATTGATGTTTGCACATAAGAAGAAAGTCACGGCCTTGACGGTCAAGGGAGATTCAGAAATTGTTATCAAGCAGGTATGCAACCAGTACAGCTATCACAATAAAAGGTTGGCAGCATATCAAAACAGGGTATGGAATCTAATCGAAGACTTTGATGCCTTTGGGATTAGCTTAATCCCTCAAGAAGAAAATCAGATAGCCGATTCATTGGTTATTGCTGCAAGTACCCTGGAACCTATGCAAGGCTCCAAGCTCAAGAAATTCTCAGTGGAACTAATTTCCACCCTTGCAGTTCCTAACAACATCACGAACTTTCAAGTCTTTGATGATGATCGACATATTTTGGCTTTCTTGGCAAGCTCAGATGTTTTTGAGGGGAAAATTATTGATGAGTTCAATAGAGATCAAGGGGATTGGAGCCCTGAGGAATGTGATATGGAAGGAGTTCTTAACTTAAAGAATAATAACTTTCCCAAAGGAATGGTGGCCTTGGAGAGAATTTTTGACTAAGATCCAAGGGCTCAAGAGAAGATATTAGCTGAAGATAAAGGAGGTAAATACAAAATAGTTAACTTAGCTGATTCTGGTCCTGAAAGGAATGTCTACATAGGGAAAGCCTGCCTTGAAGCAATCAGAAAAGACATATTGGTAGCACTTAAGAAATATATTTCTGCAATTGCTTGGGGATATGAAGACTTAAAGATATTTGATGCCTCTGTTATGACTCACACTATTCCCTTGAAGCCCGAAGCTAAACCCTTCTGACAGAAGCAGCGCCCTATCAATGCCCTAATTGAACCATTGATCTATAAAGAAGTTCAAAAATTACTCTCGGCAAGGATAATTTTCTTGATACGCCATTCAACCTGGGTGGCTAACTTAGTCCCAATTCGTAAGAAAAATGGGGAGATCAGGCTGTGTGTCAACTTTAGAAATTTGAATAGAGCCTCAGAAAAGGATAATTACCCACTCCCTTCTATGGATGAAGTTCTACAGACTATCAACGGATCTCAAATGATATCATTCCTAGATGGTTACTTTGGATATAATCAGGTAATGATCAACTGTGAAGACAGAATGAAGACCGCCTTCACTACAAAGTGGGGAACATTTGCATATAGGAGGATGCCATTTAGTCTGATAAATGTTGGAGCAACTTTCCAGTGTGCCATGGACATAGCGTTCAAGGACCTAATCGGTAAGTGCATCATTGTCTATATGGATGACCTAACAGTGTTCTCCAAGGACCGATTGAATCATGCTGCAGACTTAGCTAAATTTCTTGAGAGATGCATCTGGTATGGAGTCTCATTGAATCCAAAAAAATGTGTGTTCGGGGTTTTTGAAGGGAAGCTGCTGGGACACATAATTTCTGAAAGGGGGATTTCAATCAACCCAAATCGAGTCGAGTCCATCTTGAAGATCACCCAGCCTAGAAGCAAGAAAGAAATGAGGTTTTTCTTTGGGAAAATCAACTTTGTGAGAAGAAATTTCATCACAGGCTTTATTGAAATTGTGAAACCCCTGAACGAAATGATGAAAAAGGACACCAAGGTAGAGTGGACTGATGAAGCAAAGGCCGCATTTTCACAAGTCAAACGATCCATCTCAGAAGCGTCAGTCCTTACCAACCCTGATTACATCATGCCATTCTACATTTACTCTTTTTCCTCTGAGCATTCATGCGTGGCTATTTTAACTCAACGAAAAGAAGAGGCAGAGGAGAGACCGATTGCTTTCATGAGCTCCCCATTCAAAAATGCGGAAATAAAATACCCACCTTTGGAGAAGCAAGCTTTTGCACTGGTTTGGGTTTTCAAGAAGTTCCGACATTACATCCTCCGAAGCCAAGTCATCGATGTAGTTCTTGACAAGGCTGTGAAGTCCCTACTCATGCAGAGCGAGCTAGGAGAAAGGAGAGGCAAATGGATGGCCATCCTATAAGAATTTGATCTAGAGATACACCTAATGAAACTAGTTAGGGGTACAGGATTGTCTCAGTCCATGGTGAATGTTGGTGATAGCATCATCTGTCAACAATACACAACCTAGTCCTTCTCCAGTGACCCCTGGTATACTGATACCATTTGCTTTATGCTCAACAATCAATGTCTAGAAGGAATGAATGCCACTCAAAGGAGAGCCCTAAGACTAAAGAGTTTTCATTACATGCTCAAAGGAGGGTTTCTATATAGGAGTAATTTCAAAGGAGTATACCTGAGATGCCTTGATCATCAAGAGGCTCAACATGTGATCTCTAAGTTTCATGGGAAACATGGCACAATTCATGGTTCTATAGATTCATTGGCACACCAGATCCTCAGATCTGGTTATTACTAGCCTTGTGTGTTCAAGGATGCCCATCAGCATGTGAGGACATGACACATCTATCAGATTTCTACACCAAGGGAATGCCATTCATCCATGCCTTTGCAGCCTGTCTACGAGGTAAGGCCATTTGCCTAGTGGGCACTGGATTTTGTTGGGGTGATTAACCTGAATTCTTCTGCAGGACACAAGTTTATCTTGAATGCTATTGATTATTGCACAAGATGGACAGAGGCTATACCCTACAAGAATAGCACCATGGAGGTAGTGATCAAGTTCCTCACCAAGTGCATCACTACAAGGTTTGGGGTACCCTTCGCTCTAGTATGTGACAATGGCTCTGCTTTTTCTTCTACTGAGTTTATTTCCTGTGCATATGATCACAATATTATCTTGAAATATTCTTCAAATTATTACCCACAAGGAAATGGAGTTGCAAAGTTAACCAATAAGAATCTCTTAGGGGTAATTAAGAAACTGTTAGAGCATAACCCTAGAGACTAACATACCCAGCTGAGATTCGCATTATGGGCAAATAGGAATAGGATTAAGGATACTTTAAACACCTCACCATTCAAGCTAGTATATGGCCAAGGGCCTATCTTTCCTATCCATCTACAAATACCTATCCTTGAGTTCATGCAAAAATTCTACTCTAGTGATGATAGGATAGAAGTAAGATTGGTTGCTTTGTTGAAATTAGAAGAAGAGAGATGTTGTATTGCAACAATTCTTTAGGCACCAGGCTGTTGTCAAACAATGGTTTGAAAAAAGAGCCAAAATCAAAGCTTTTAGGATATTTGACCTTGTATTGTTATGGGATAAAGCTAGTGAAAAGAAGGGCAGCCACCAGAAATTTGACAAACTCTGGTTAGGTCCTTATCAGATTTCTGAGATACTAGGGGAAAATGCTTTCCAACTAAGTACTCTAACTAGAGAACCTATCCCATTGCCTATTAATGGACAGTTTCTCAAGCACTATTTTGAGTCATAAAGTCATTAATTTCTATTTTGCATGTAAGTAATTCATTATTCTTTATGTAAGTAATTTATTTGTCTCCTATTTGTAAACAATTTGTATTTATGTAAATAGCTTATGTGCTTCTTCTTGTAAATAGTTTGTTGTTTGTTTGTCTTTCCTTTTTGTCCTTCTGTTTCCCTTGTTCTGTGGTTTATGTTTTGTTTTGTTATTTGGGGTTGATCTATCCTTTCCATCTGAAACTGTGGGTTGTTATCTAAAGTATACTATGGTCACAAGGAGAAAAAATGGTTTAGGTATTTTCAGGCTTTCTAATTGGGTGATTTTGTCCTAAACTTTTGTTTCATGCCCATTGCCAATAAGAGTTGTGGAAGGTTTTGAAAACAAGGTGAAAATTAAATAACCTTCATTAGCTCCCTTGAATCTGTCACAAATCCATAAGATCATCTCCTCTTGCAATGGTATATTTGTCCTAGGATGACGGTGTTGTAATATTTGAGTGAAAAATCTGATTTCCCAAGTGTCGTTATGAGGTCCATGGTAGTTTTCAACCCAAATCAGATGTTACACATCTGACATATTGAAAAGGAATTAAATCAAATATCTAAAACTCTATGAGAAAACAAAAAAAAAAAGAGAAAAAAATTATTTGAAAGAGAAAGAAGATTCAATATGAATGGGTGATTCCAGTATCTCTATCGGGGCTATGGATGCCTAACTGGAAGTAGAGAAATGCTGTGAGAAAACTAGAGGTATCTCTATCGAGGCTATGGACGCCTGACTGGCAACGGAGCAATGCCCGGGATATCATTGCACAACAGCCAAAGGGAATCAACCTATGAAGCTCAAATCCTGCACATTGTTTTCTCAAAGACGAAGAAAACTTTATGAAAGGATGATGCACTATTAAGCACACACATAAGATTTAGGGGGTGGCTAGTGCTGATTTACATTTGAGATTCTAGCTCAACCTTGCTTGTTAAAACTAACCCAACTGGAGTTGTGATATTCATGAACCAGGAGTTCTGGGTAGCTGAATCCTTCAGCTTCTTGAAAATAGTTAAACCATTTTCCCAGCTGAGTCACCATTTGTTATGCCTTGCATAACCACCCCATTTTATTTTGGAATAAAATGGGCCCCCCTTTGTCTTTTCCCTTTGGCCTTTGGTTTTTTGCCTTAGGCATTTTTCTTTTAAGTTCTGTCAGAAGCAGAACTGGGACCAATACCGACCTTGGAAATTCCTTCTAAGTTCTAGTCTTGTTCCGTCCCCAGTTTTGGTTCTGACAATTCTTTGTCTTTGTCTTTTGTTCTTTTTCAGGATCGGGTCTAGGTCTGAATCGGAAGGTTAAACTTTTTGCAAAGTTTCTCTTTTGGGTTCCATTCCGGCCCCTACTCCACCTTTCCCTTTCTCTCTCTTCATCGTCGGGTTCTTCCCTTCGAGTTTTGGTTTGTTTTTGCGGGCCCAGAACCGGAGCGGATTCCGAACTTGGAATTCCTTCCAAATTCTATTTTATTTTCCTTCCCCAATCCCAGTTCTGCCATTTTGGTTTTTCTACCTTGCTCGTCTTTTCATTTTGTTCTGGCGAACTCGAAACCAGAGATGGAACCGAACACCCAAAACTTGAAAAAAAATTCTGGTTTAGGTTTCATTATGATCCCGATTCCGTGTGTTTGATCTTTCGCTTTTCTTTTCTTCTTTTGTTTTGTCGTTGGGTTTTCCCTCCCCTTCCTCTTTCTTTTCCTTGTCCTTTCTTTTTCTTTTTGGGGTGATGTCAGAAGCGGGTTTGGAACGGAATCCGAACCTGAAACTTGAAAAATTTTATGGTTCAGGTTTGGTTCCAGTCCCGGTTCCACTATGCCCCTCTTATTTTGCCTCCCGTTTCGGTCCCGATTCCAATTTCTTCTTGGTTCTACCCCCGCTAGTTTTGAGGGAGGGTGTCATTTCTGGTTCGGATTTGGTTCTACCTTAGTCGGAATTCAGGTTTTCTCCTGAGTTCAAGATTTTCCACTCCATCCGGATTTTCTCGAATCTCACTCAAGCTTCGGCTAAGCACTGTTGTTTGGGGATTTTTGGTCTTCACGGAATTCTGCGTGGGCTGAATTTTCTCAAAATCCCCAAGGTCTCTAGGGAGATGCACCTGCTTCACAGATTTCTTTCTCCTTCATATTTTCCCAAAATTCGTTGTTCCCTATTTTTTCTGGGTTTGTAGGAGTGTCTTCTCCTTCACAGAAATCCGTCCCATGCAGATTTCCCCAGAATTTGATGAAATGTGAAGAAGTATGGAGTAGCGGGACTAGTTAATAAATGATGATACATGTTATGATTAATTGATGCTATTTTGAGATCTCACATGTTGTTCCTTGATTGGTAATGATCGAATTAAGTTTCTAATGGGTGTTTTCATGTTTATTCCATTGGAATCCACTTGGCTCAAAATTCTTCAAAATTCTTCCCTGGCTTGGATTATGTGGGTCAACCTAAAACTTGAACTGTTTGTATAATCATTTTGTTTGAAGATTTAACGGCACCTTACTGATATAGGATTCATCCCAATGATAATTTTGATTAATTAACTTTTGTTTGTATGATCTTTACTATGGTTTTCTTTGTTGAATGTAGGATTAAATCTTGAACATGATGATATTTACCAAGGGAGCTCAGTTGGAATGCAGTTCTCAATCCGGTTGGTTGTAATTTTTTCCTCTTAGAAGAAGGTCAGAAAGACCTTGCAGATGTCTTGTCGACTACCAATGCATTCCGTTAAATATGCATTTGTGTTGCCTATCAGCAAGACCCCAGGGATGTCATGATGACTAAGAGTTTCCCATCGGCATGAAAGTCTCCTTCAGAAAAAGGTCTTGGCGAAAGCTTCATGTCTCACCGGCCACCGATAAAGATATACCTTTCGGCAGGAGATTGTTCTTCAGGGAGATGTCTTGGCGAGTGCACTGGGTCTCGCTGACAAGGCATAAAGAGGGGTCTATCAGTATGAGGTCCTACAGTCTTGCCAACCCAAAATGTCACACTGACATATTGCTTCATCAGGGAGAGAACGAGATTGTCATAGCGACAAAAGTGGGCTTATGGAGGTTTCTCAGAGAAACATAAGATGTCTATGAGGTGTCTCCCCAACAAGAGAATGTTACAGCGACGCATGTCAAATGAAAGAATGCATGTCAGTGTGACTACAGAAAGGTCTCCCCAAAATGAAAATATCACCAAAGGATGAAGGCATTTGGCAAAATTTCTGGGCAACTTCGTAGTGTCTCAGCGAAAGCAAAGGGTGACTCGGTTTGATGTCCTGCCGACCAAGCAGGCTCTTGCTGAAAGAAAGTTTAGCCTGATAGGATCTCGCTGAGAGGTATGCCCTTCGGTGAAAGGTCTCCCTAACCATGTGATGTCCTGCCAATAGAAAGGGGACCCCATCGAATGAAATGGAGCTTAGCGGAGGATCATGCCTTCACCAAAAGGTCTTGGTGAAGAAAGAAAGTCACACTGAAACATATTGAGCTCGAGGAGAACAAGAGGAAGTCGGGGAGACTCCAAAAGATAAAGAAGACTTCACCATGAGGTCACAGCAACAAGCGGTAGTCTCCCCGACATGAAAAATGTCATCGCTGAAGGATCCTGAGGTTCGCTATGATGTCCCACTGACTAGCGACTGTCTTGCTGATGGTTTTCACGAGCTCGGTATGACTCCTGGGACTCGCTAAAATGTCTTGCCGACTGTCTAATGTCATGTCGATGGTTGCTAAAAGCGATATAATTGAATCAGGGAGACACAATTATTGTCTCACCGACATGCGATGCCATTCAAACCACCTTTGACTGCCCCAGAAGCTTAGGTGGCGTATGTCTAACCAATCAGAAGGGGCTAAGAGGACTGACTGGCAACGTTTTGACCAATTAATTGTTCCCGTGAGGGAAGACCAATAGAATGTAGGTGAAATGGATTCCTTCTGAGATCCAAAGGCAATTGATCGACTCGGGTGAAATGTTCAAATCTACGGGGAGGCCCGATGGTGCTTCCAGAAGAGGGTCAACATGCAGAGAGGTCCAAAGCACTAGGAAGGCTGAAGGAAAGAAGAAACAATCATGACTCATAGGGATAGCTGTGGCGACCACTGGCAGAAGTAGATCAGTATTAATGGTGATATTTTGGAGCATTCAAGATAGATTTCAGGGGGATTTTGAGTATGGACACAGAGATAGAAGAGTTAATGCTGCAGCCACAAAAGATCTACAGATCATTCCCAAAACAAGCCATCATCAGCATGGACAGCAGGGCTTCACATTGAATGCAGCTTGACTCTCTTCAAAAGGATCTAAGGGTCGACCCTCCTGAAAGGAGATATTTTGTAAACCCTAATACAAGGGGACAGCACATTCTTTTTGATGCATTTTGTATATAAGGCCTTCAGGCCTCTTTGTAAAAGGTTAGCACTTGTAGAGTTAGAACTAGTAGAGAACTTCTAGGGTTAGAAAAGAGTTAGAAATTTGAAAGAAAAGTCGGTTAGAGAAGATAGAACTGCTTCCTGATTCTTTGTAATAGGAGCTTCTTTTGTCTTCTTAGTGGGTAGTTAGATTTAGTAGGAACCAATAATGTATCTTTTTAGTTTTCTTAATATAAATGGAAACAATTTGGAGTCATGGATTTTCTATACACTGGTGATTGTGCCAGATTTGTAAATGTTTTTTATCTATTTTAACTAACAATAAAAGCAACCAGATTAAAATCTACTTCAGATTATGTTTCAAAATATTGTTTATCTTGGTTTAATCATTTGATTTGAGAAGCTTTCAAGGATGGAGGTCTTACTTTAATGTTTTGTTTAAAAGGATAACTAGTAATCTGTTATTGAAATCAGCACTGTGAATGAATGAAACTATGTGCCAATCACAAGTTAATTCATTTTGTAGTTTCAGTTTAGGAAATCCTTGAAAGATAACAAGTCTGGTTAAAATAGGTGAACTCTCATTCTTTTTGTCCCAAAGCCTTGATCTATCTTTTTCTATTTCTTTAAAACCCTTGGTTAGAGTAGGTTTAAATTCATGTTTGATCTTAGAACAATCCAGAAGCTCACACCAACAGGCCCCTTGAATATTACTGTTACATTGACCACTAAGGGACATCAGCATAGTTGAGAACCAACTACAAAGACCTTGGGACCTAAGGTATCCATGTGTTATCTTTCTCTTTCAGGAGAAACAGAATAGCAATGTTTTGTTTAACTATTGTTGTGCCATTTGGGAGATCAACATGATCAACCTCCAGTTTAGTGCAACCAACCTCTATTTTAGCACATATACCAAGTCTTTTAGTGCATTTGTCATCCAAATAGCACATACAAACACTATTTTAGTGCATCTATCATATCTTACAACACATCTGCATAGTCTGTCACCATAATCTACCTAGTATCTTGGCGCAATCAACCTCTATTTTAGCACATCTACCTATTCTATTAGTGCATGTACCCAATCTGTTAGCAAATACACCATATTTTACAGCGCATTCACCATATTTGATAGCGCATATATATTGTCTCCCATTCCATTCACATTTTGTTTCAGTGCATCTGAGGTCTATTATAGCACATCCACAGAGAAAAAAACCAAGAGCTATTGTAAACTCCTATTAGACTGTTGACATCAAAACTCGGATCTTTGTCAAAGAAAAAGTATTTTCTTAGTCCAAATAGTGTCTTAAACTTGGAAAAATAGGACCTTACATTTCAAACTTTTTCAAATTAAACCAAGATCTTACAATTTTAAAGTTCCTTATCATCAAACACAACTCTTGATTATTACGTTAAGTTTCATTATCAAGATCAGCCATCCTGCAATCATGAAACAAAGCAAAATAATCAAATTTTAACTTTGTCTCATCAATAGAATTTATCATTCTATTCGACTTAAGTTAATACCATTGGCACTCATCCAAACAAAAAGATCAAATTTTAGTGAAAATTACAACACTTGTATTCCAATTTTGACAAGGTTACGAAGACAGAAACTTAGAGAAAAAGAAATTGAAACACTAAATACCATGGCTGAAGAAAATCCCTTTCATAGATTCCACCAAAAGGACAATAATGAAATAACACAAGAGGACATTCAAACTGCACAACAAGATCCTAACTTCCACCAATTCATGGAAAAAGTTTTAGAACAAGATATGGAAAAATACCTTTTGATGCTAGCTGAACTAGGTGCAAAACTTCCAAAGGCCTTTGATGTTAATCGACTGAAAGAAGCACCTAAAGCAACTAAAACTGAACCACAAAACACACAACACACAGATCAAGTGAATGTCCTAACACATCAAATGCAAAACTTGTAACAACAACTTCAAGATATGCAAAAAGGTACTCATTATAGGACTTGTGTCCCTATCCTTTTGATCCAAGTGTAGACATGATACCATTTCCTAGACATTGCGAATTACCAAAATATGACAATTACAACAGTAAAATTGATCCAATTGATCATGTGAGGGAATTTAGAACCATGAGTTTAGAATTTGCACAAAAGGAAACTTATCTAATGAGGTTATTTCCAAGAAGCTTAGGAGGTCAATGTATGAAATGGTTCTCTAAACTACAACTAGGAATTAAATCTTTTGAAGAATTAGCCAACAAGTTTATCTCACAAATCTCCTATAATATTCAACATGAGATAACAATAAAGGACCTTTACAATATGAAACAAAAGAAAGGTGAATCATTCCTCTCATTTCTACAATGATGGCAAAGTTTGTTTGCTAGGTATCCTTGTTCCATACCTAAAGAGGAAAATATGGAGCTATTCATTAATAACCTAACTTATGACATGAGCTATAGGCTTGAACTATAATTCCCCCTACATTTGAGAAAGTAATTGAAAATGGGCTCAAGATCGAAGAATCCTTGGTCAAAAGAGGGGTAATAAAACATTACAATGAAGGATCAAACAATACAAACTCCTCGAATCACTACAACAACAATGATAAACCCAAGTTTTGGCAAAAGAATAGAAATACTAGTAACAATGATGCTACAAATGAAATACAAAACGTGAAACCGGTATTTAACTTGACGACAACAACTATGAAGACCAATCAAAACAATGACCAAAACATCAATCAAAATGTCAATCAAAACAACAATCCAAACAATGGAGAATCTAAACCACAATCATATCAGAAACCATCAAATCGAAGAAGATTCACACCATTGGGACAAACACTAGAATCAACAATGAGATAACTTCTTACACATGGACTAATCACGTTACCTGAAGCAAGAAATTGGGAACCAAGAGTCAAGCCATCTTGGTGGAATGATGCATATTTCTATGACTTTCATAAAAATAAAGGACATAAAACGAATGATTGTATGCAATTAAAACATCTAGTACAAGATTTGATTGACAAAAGGAAAGTATTTGTAAAGGACATCAAACAAACAATGATCATAGTGCATTTAAAAATCCTTTACCAAATTATGAAAAGGGAGAATCTTCTGCAAACAATAAAGGTAAAAATGTAAATTACATTTATGACAGCACTATTCATTGTATTTTTGTGGTTGAGAAGAATGGATTCATTGACAATCAAACTGATAACATCAAAATCAATGACATCATACCACCAAATCTGATCCCGAACATGGATACATCCAACAATCAGATCAATGTCATAAAAATCAGGGAAAACCAAGATCATCAACTAGTCAACGTGACAAGGAGGAAATCCAAGGTAATATTGAAAGGAATTTCATCTAAAACCATTGCTACTCCTTCAAATCAGTACAACATAGTCGATCAACTACAGAAAATACCAACACAAATAACAATTTTGAAACTCCTTAAAATATCACCATCTTATAAGGAGGTTTTGGAACAAGCTCTTGTGGTCACAACAATACCCAATAATTTGGATGTTTGTCAATTCCAGGCTATGGTGGGACACTTAACCATGCCTCATTGCCTATCATTTTTTGAACAAGATGATGTATCACTTACTCATTTGCACAATGCCACCCTTCATATTTAAGTTTTAATCCATAAACATTGAGTAAAGTGTGTCTTAATAGATGGTGGAGCTGGTTTAAACATTTGTACTATGAAACTGATCTGTACACTAGGATATTCTAATAATACTATTGATGCTAGAAGGAAAATCACAATAAAATCCTATGACGAAGAAGAGAGATCCTCCAAGGGATTGATTGTATTGCCTATTCAAGTGGGACCAATTGTGAAGAATATAGTTTTCCAAGTATTAGACAAAGAGTTGACTTATAATATACTTTTGGGATGTCCCTAGATTCATGAAATGCAAGCAGTACCTTCAACTTATCATCAGGGTTTAAAGTTTCTTGTCAATGGACAAGAAATCACTATTTCAGCTAACTACAACAATCCCCAATATTGTAGCACACTTAGCTCAAGACACTTTTGTGCCCCATAATAGGGAAGCAAACACTTCTAGTTCATCCAATGGTGAAAGGAAACTAAATTTTGTATCTAAATGGATTGAGAAAAAGGACCCGTCAAAAGAGACAGGTGTTGCGGACTCCACTCCATCAAACAATGAAGCTCAACTGGATTCTCTATCACAACAATTCAAAGAAAAGATCCAATTAAAAGACAAAGGCATGGGAGAGTATTCCATAGAACAATCTTTGTGTTTTTCATAGATGTTGCCATCTCCAAAATCATATGGGCAGCCATAAACATCAACACAACCATCATCACAACCTACTACAGTTTTAAATGATAGGTTTGTAAAGGCAGATAATTTAGAGGATGAATCTAAAGATAAGGCCATCCTCAATTGGCTTTACAAAGATGAGTAAGCATCTACATTGGAAACTATCAGCATAAAGACAAATCAATATGGAAAGGGAAAAACAATATTAGATAAAATGGGGTATAAAGGACAAGGACCTATTGGCAACAGAAAAGAAGGAATTGTAGAACCCATCCAACCTCTTATGCTTCAGCCAAAGGATAAGAAAGGATTGGGTTATACAGGGGAAACAAAAGAAGAAAACACTCATAAATTTGTTAAAAGAATCATTCAAATGTGGGATAGTTCTAAAATAGATTCCAATGAGTATGAGTGGGATTATTTATCTGAAGCATCATACAAGGATGTACCAATTGATATCATAAAAGAGTATGCACCCACATGTGAGGAGGGACAAATATCAAGGACTAGACCCCTTGTATTTGGATCACAAAATATCGATGACTCAAGTGAGGATGGACAGATATCAAGTGAGATAGATGACTTGGAGGAGAGTAATATTATAGACCTTGACATCACCACTGACAACTTTGAAAACATTGCTATCTGAACCCTTACTTCCATTGACCTTAGCCAATTTGATGAACTTTTACCCTTAATGCATCCTAAACTTATCAACTGGGAACCAACTAAACCTATCAATATTCCTATCTTTGTGAATGATGATGCTATCATAAATTTCCTTTGGTATGATGAACCTGACACAAGTTCTAATCATAATTCTCATAACACTTTGGTTCAGGAGGGTGTCGAATCTTTCAGTTATAAAATTGAAAACAGGAGTAATGAATCTAATGGTGAAAACCATTTAATGGCAACATTAGATCCCAAAAAAGTAAAAATAAAGAATGCATCTGATGGTGAAAACCTCTTTGAGGCACCAAAAGATGGGAGATTTGACACCCTTCCAAAACACTATCATGAAATATCATCAGTATTGGTGGAGCCTACACAGTCTATCAATATTGGCACAAAAAAAAAGCAAAGACTACATCTGAAAGCATCTAGGATTGAACAAGAAAAGCTAGAATTCACCAAGTTCTTTGAAGAAACACACATTGACTTTTCTTAGTCTTACTCTGATATGCCAGGTTTAGATCTAGATCTTCTAATGCATCATTTATCTCTACCATCTACGATAAAACCTGTGAAACAAAAACTAAGGAAAATGCATTCGCATATTGCCTTGATGGTAAAGGCCGGGCTAAAAAGGTTGTTAGATGCAGGATTCATCAGATCTATTGATTATGCTTAGTGGATTTCTAATACTGTACCTATTTCTAAACTAGATAATAGTATCAGAATATGTACTAACATCAAAGATCTCAACAAGGCATGTCCAAAGGACGATTTTCCTTTACCAAACATTCACATTATTGTCGACTTAATAGCAGGACATGCCATGTTATCACTAATGGATGGCTTCTCAGCGTATAACCAAATCAAAATAGCACTAGAGGATCAGGAGAAAACAACATTCACATGTCCATGGGGAACATTCTGCTGGAATGTCATGCCCTTTGGGTTGAAAAATGCAAGTGCCACATATCAGCATGCCATGACCACCATTTTCTATGACATGATGCATACTTTTATGGAAGATTATGTGGATGATATATTAGCAAAGTCATATACCAAAGAAGGATATCTAGAGATCCTGGGAAAAATATTTACCAAACTAGAGAATTTCAATCTTAGATTAAATCCTAAGAAATGTGTGTTCGGTGTTACATTAGCAAAGCTTCTAGGATACATAGTTTCAGAAAAGGGCATCGAAATGGATCCCGCCAAGGTCAAGGAAATAATGGAAATGTCACCACCAAAGAATGCCAGTCAACTACAATCTCTACAAGGTAGGCTACAATCAATTAGGAGGTTTATCTCCCAATTACCAGACAAAAGTCATCCCTTCAATCATTTGCTACATAAGAATGTCTCTTTCAAATGGGATCAAGGATGTGAAACAACTTTCAATCAAATAAAGCAATATCTGATGTCACCCCCAATATTGATGCCACCTAAAGAAGAGAGACCATTATTACTATACATTGCAACAACTTACATTTCTTTAGGAGCTCTATTAGCACAGGAAGATCCTGAGGGAAGGGAACAAGCTATCTATTATATCAGCAGGAATTTGAATGGTTATGAGATAAATTACACCTTCATTGAAAAATATTTTTTGGCGGTGGTATTTTCTACTCAACAGTTATGACATTATATGTTAACTCACACAATCAAACTCATAGCAAAGATTGATCCATTAAAGTATTTACTAAGCAAGGATACCTTAACAGGAAGACTAGCCAAGTGGGTCATGATCTCGAGTGAATTTGATATCCAATATGTGGATAGAAGAGGCATCAAGGGTCAAGTCATAGCTGATCAGTTAGCTGAAGATCCATTACCAAATGATCATCCAATGAACATTAAGTTTCCTGATGTAGACATTCTTACAATGACAACACAACAATGGAGGCTTTATTTTGATGGGTCCCAAACACAATGTGGGTCAGGTGCAGGAATTCTATTTGTTACACCTCAAGGACATACCATCCCAAAGTCCTATAGGCTCATGTTTCCATGTACAAATAACATAGCGGAATATGAGGAATTAATTATTGGCATCAAAGTGGCAATTAAATGGAAGATCACAGAGCTACAAGTATATGGAGATTCACAACTAGTCATTTATCAGGTAAATGATGAATATCAGACAAAAGATGAGAAGTTGATGTCATATAAGAAAATGGTGGATGATCTCAAAAATTACTTTGTGCATATCAAGTTTGAACAAATTCCAAGGACAGAAAATAAAGTTGCAGATGTTATGGCAACGATTGCTTCACTCTTACATTGCTAGAAAAGTGAGGTCATTATGAGTTTATGGTGGAACAAGTGTCTAACCCTACTTATGATAATCTAGAATCTCAAACCATATGCCATTTAGTTTACATTGAATCCTCAATTAATGGAAAGACCTACACTTACCTAAAAGACAATATCCTTCCTCTTGATCTTTCCAAAAACCAACAATGCAACTTCATTCACCAAACTACACGACATACCTTAATTGCTAACATATTCTACCATCGAAGTCTAGATGGTACTCTTCTTTGGTGTCTAGAACATAATGAGTCTGAGACAACTTTACGTGAGGTTCATGAAGTTATTTTTGGAACTCATTCAAGTAGAGTAACCCTAGGAAAGAAACTCCTCTATTTAGGGTATTACTGGCCGAACATGGAGAAGGAGTCTTTTCAATTTGTTAAGAAGTGTGAAAAATGTCAAATACATGGTAATCTAATCCATGCACTGGTGCAAGAATTGCAACTGTTCACTTCAACATGGCCTTTTTGTCAATGAGGACTGGACCTAGTAGGAAAGATTAATCCGTCTTCATCCAATGGACACAAATTTATAATCACAGCAACAGAGTGCTTTACAAAGTGGATAGAAGTTGTTCCCTTGACAACAATCACTAGAAAGTAGATTTCTTCTTTCATACTAAATTACCTCATTTGTAGGTATGGAATTCCTCAGTCCATAGTCATAGACAATGGTCGACCTTTTAAGAATTAGGATGTTCAGGAACTATGTGAGAGGTTTCATATCCAACATCATTTTTCAACACCATACTATCCTCAAGGAAATGGCCAAGTAGAGGCCTCAAACAAAACTATTCTAAAAATCCTGAAAAATGTTGTCAACAATGTTGCACATGATTGGCACATTCAATTAAATCCTATTCTCTGGGAATACCGAACTAGCATCAAAACACCTACATGAGCTACACCATATGCCTTGGTATATGGATCAGAGGCCATATTACCTATTAAGGTTGAGATATCATCACTTTGTGTGTCACTGAAGGGAATTATTTCAGATGAAGATTATAGAGTGTCTAGACTTCAAGAGTTGGAACTGTTGGATGAATGTCATCAAAAAATTGTGAACCATTTGAAGGCATATCAATAGAGAATGTCCAGAAGCTACAATCACAGGGTAAAACCTAGAACATTTCAGGTTGGTGACTTGGTCCCAAAGAAAAACCCTTGGAATCAACAAGATGGAGAAAAGAAAGGAAAGTTTGAACCCAACTGGCTAGGTCCCTTTGTTATCATATCAATCTATGGATCTAGAGCCTATCGGTTGTCTACACCTAAAGGGGATTTATTTGATGAACCTATCAATAGTATCCATCTCAGGAAATTCTATACCTAAATCATCTAGTGCATGGTAAAATGGTCACCTTGATGAAAACCTGGAAAACAGGCATCATGGTGATAGAAAAATACAAAAAAAATCAAAAAAGAGAAACATAAAAAAAAATGATGAAAAAGAGAATAATACAAAAAAATCATAAAGTCTGAAAAAATGTAATAAAAACATGTAGTGAAAACCTGGAAATGGGCGCTACTTGTGATTTAAACTAGTTTTTCCATCTATTTGAGACATGTCTTGATCTTTCACTTTTTCCATCATTATGTTTATCATTTGATAGGACCTCTTGTACATATCCTGGCAACATGGTCGTGTCTCACCCTAGCTTGGGGGAAAAATCCTGAACTCACTAGGGGCAATAAAACTTTGAGCTTAAGAAAATAGACAAATAGTAGTATGACAACGCAGCAAACACAATGATCATTGGGAAAATCAACATTGAGCATACATCAAACATCAAAACATTTCATAAAATCAACCATCCATATCAAACAGCTGAAATCAAATCAATCCAAATATCTGTAGATGGATGATACTTTTTTGAATTATGATTTTATCACTTTAGCTTGAATGTTCAAATGTTGTACTTTGATTTTTGTTATCATTTCTTTGGAGCAACTTGATTATGTATTGAACTAGAGAAGCTAGGAAGGATAATGGTATTTTCTTTGTCTATTGTCTGTGAGTTGATCATTATTATTGTGTGAATTTTTGTGATACGTGCTCTACAAAGTATCACTGATGACATTCAGAATTCGCATAACAAAATGATAAATTATTGTCTGTTTACACAAGAAATGCTCAGGACATCGCAATTTAATTATACCTGGATGCTTTTGTTCACTTGCAATATCAAAAATCATGAAAGTAGTACTTAGGTCATCATTGGTCTAAATTATACCATTGATGCTTGTACTCACTTTTAACATTTTAAAGGCTCAATGATGATAAAAAGCACAATAAATGGACCGTTAAGGTGATAATGCTTGCATATAGATTTTCATGGTAAAATTAGATTGCATTCATGTTAGTTTTACATCTGCAGAGTATTTGTTCCAAAAGCTAGTGAAGAATTCAAAAATGATGTTATTTTTTCTCATTAATGGATTGAGTATACGTGACATTAACAAAAACATCATATTATCATATAAGCATAATCATTTCCATTACATGCATTAGAAATAATTATTATTGTATTAAATCATTCATATATTCCATCATATATCCATTTTTCATTTGTGCATTAGATCATCACATCATCTAAATTTGCATAAGAAAAATATCAAAAACAAATCATCTACATAATTGCATTTTCATTAACATTATCATATCATACATCGCACATTAAGAGTATCATCATTCAAACATCATTCATCCATTCATTACATCATATAATCACATTTGAAATTTCAAAAACATAGTGCATTATATTCCATTTACAACATTATGTCATATATCATTGAAACATCATATCCAAAATTATGCATATAGATGCATTTTCATATCATTTAGGTATATAAATTATCATACATCAATCTATCGATATAAATATTACAAGCATCATGCATCCATATATCCTTATTATAAGCATAATCACATGTAACATCATAAATAAAACATTATAAATCATAAGCATGTCATCATGATCATAAATTGCATCCATAACATCATCATATAAATCATCACATGGCATATAGAATAGGAAATTAAATTCATCCATCATAGAACCATATAGAACACATATAGATCGATCAATCCACTACATATCATATAAATTGAAAAAATCATAATGTCAAGTATACAATGATGTCTAAAATGTAAAGAGATACAACATCAAAAATGGCTATGAATCAAAAAAATTGAAGTATACATCATGTCTCAAAATATATCAGAGAATCTAATCGTGAGGCTATGTGCTACTAGCCCCAAATGGTGCCAGCATCTCTAGACCAATGCCTCCCCTACTGGACATCCCAGGATCTCTTGAGTCTCTTAGAAGAGGCTATGTCACACCCCTACTCATAGTCCTAGACTGGCTCCTGCCTGATCGAGATTGAGCATAACTAACTCTCTGCTCAGAGGGAACTACATCATGGTATCGGCCCCTATAATACTCAACCTCTCTACCCACATGGAGAACATCTCTCATATAATCAGCCATAGAGGTACCATTGGCTACTCTCTACAATCTCTTAGCTGTCAACTATGCCTTCTTTGTAGCTTGTCTAGTTGTATCTCTCTCAGATGTCAAAGAGGCTATATGTGCCTGTGCAGCTGCCAATTGTGCCTATACCTGTGAAAGATTTTGGGCATGAGCTTGTTCCTGAGACTACATCTATGTTTGAGTCTGCACTAATAACCCCAGGGCCTAAATCAGCTGACCATGTAATGTTTGTACCTGTACCTATAAACTCACAATCTAATTTTGTTGATGTTGGGAAGGTACCTGAATCTGAATGCACTTCTCTATGGGAGCTATCAGTGATCGCCTCTTATGAGGCACCATGAATTCTCTAACATCTAATGCTGGACCTAGTCCACCTAAACCACCTACTCCACTTGATCCACCTCCTCCACCACCATCTCCTCCACCGCCTCCACCCCATCTCCACCATCTCCATCTCCCTCCTCATCGCTATTACTCTCCTTGTCACCACTGCTCTCCACATCCTCCTCCTCCTCACCAAATAGTGGCACTGGCTCATCTGGAATAGATATCCATGGAAAAGGGTCTAAAGTAAGGTACTCTACATAATTTGTAGTAACTAGAGCCTCCATGATCTCAAGATGAATCTCCCACACCAAAGGTTGTAGACCTTGGTACTCCTAAACTACAGTATCATTTAATAGGCCAATTCCCTAGTCAATGGAATCTATCTGATGCCAGGCGTAATGAGCAACACCCTGGGGCATACCCTATACGATGCCATACTATTTGACAACCCTCCTGAATAAAAAATCTCTCTATAACAAAATGAGTCCTACCAATTAGAAACATAGAATGACAGAGGTATGGAATTTTTGTATCATTAGCATCCCAGTGCTCACAATCCAAATAGGGTCACCATGTAATGGCCTCTACATCATCCAAGACTCTCCTCCAATGCTCCAACTTACCTAGTCTAAGCTAAGTAAGATGACCTGCGTTTATGTGAACATACAGCCTCATGGCAGGTCGATGTCTAACCATCACTGGATGCATAATAGCTATATGCTCCCATGCCCACACCTGAAGTAATGTAACCCCAAAAGAAAAACTGCGACCTCAGAGGTAGACCAACTGATGCAAATCATGGTAAAGATGAGAGAGAATACACATACCCCATGCATATCTAGTACCATGGATGATCATGCTCTCCAAAATGCGCACCCACCCAATAGAAAGTCCCTTTGACCTACGATTAGGACAAAGAAACACTCCAATGAAACTAGCAAGTACCAATGGTAGGGTAGCATAGGCATCCACCATCTCTCGCCATGGGATCTCGTATCCACAAATCGTATCATACTAAAAAAACTCGGTGTAGAGCATCAGTCCCGCCTTGCTCTAAGGAATCATAAACTACAACCTCCCAAACAACAGGTATCCTCAAAATCCATCATACATCCTCAGGAGTCACTGTCATCTCATTGATAGGAAGGTGAAAGGTATTGTGCTTGTTATGCCATCTCTCTGCTAGGGCTATTAGGAGACCCCTATTAATCCTAATATGGGGCATATCTAGAAGAGAGGACAACCCACAATGTGTGATAACTATTGTCTCAGGTTGCACTATCTATGATATCAAATCAAATGTCCTAGGAAACCACTCTTGAATCTGTAAGTTCATCAATGACTCTTATCATCATGAAATACTAAAATTTAGAAATCTTTGTCAATTCATCAAACATCAATTAGTCTATTAAATCTAATTAGCTCTGGTGAGACTTCACAGAAATCTTATGAGAAACTATCATTGTACCTCACCTATCATGAGGTCAATCATCAATCTAAAATTGCACCTCACCTATAATGAGGTCAATTAATCAAAACAACCTCACCTATCATGAGGTTTATCAATCAAACTATAATTATTCCTCGCCTATCATGAGGTTAATTATCACCAATCAATCATCAAACCTTGCCTATCATGAGGTTGACCATCATCTAATCTATCAGGATCATCAATCAAAATCAACTAAATGGCTAACGTGATTGAAAATCATCAAAATCAAGGAAAATTTTGACAAAATTCATCATTCTAACTTATATGCATAAAAAAAGGGTTTTGATGTGCCAAAAAATTTAATGCACCATTCAAACTTATTAATGCGCTAAAACAAGTGGTCAATGCACTAACTCAACAGTTGTGCCATTTCAAGGAGTCTATGCGCCATTTTAGTGGGTTAATGCGCTACTTTAGCCTATGGATGCACTAAATTATCTGACCTATGCGCTAAACTATCTGTGTTATTTCATCCTATCTATGCGTTATAATAGTTTACCTATGTGCTAAACTAGTGGTGTGCTAAAACAGCATTTGGATGCGCTACATCGGTTGATGTATGTGCTAAAAAAATTTAAAACAATTCAAAATAAAATAAAACACGTGAAATTCAAAAAGCACAAATTACGAGGAGGTTCACGGATACATACCAGAGGTCCGTAGGCGGTCAGGCAGTTGTGTCAATGCACGCGCTCGAAACGGTGACTGTGGTAGGGGATTGACATTTTTCTCCAATTTTCTCTCACTCCAAATTTTCAAAACTCAAATGCAAAAATGAGTTCAAAATCAACATTTTTAGCTTTTTAATAAGTTAATTAAGGAGGTATTTTGGTGGCATTTTTTTTAATTTCTTTTCCAAGGGGATTTAATTCAATAATTCATCACAAGGGAATTTTTATCACATTATTATCAGGAGATAAATCGTTGTGTCATCAAAACTTTATTGAATCATCAAATCATCACAAAAATCATAAAAATTTCAAAATTTTCAAAAAACTTCAATAAAAATCCAAAAAATCAAAAATTCATCAATTTATCTCCTGAGGGGGCATATGTTCATCATCACTTCAAAATCAACATTTGGGGCATACCGAAATTAATTTTTTTCATCAGTACTGGTAGCAACAACAAAATTTTATTTGAAGTAATGCGTAAATACATCACTTCAAAGAGGGGAAAAATGTATACACATAAAAATGGTCTAGCCAATCTAGTTAATTAAATACGATCTATTTGATTAATTAACCCTTCTATTTTCATCTACTATTAAATAAATAGAAATATTTATTTATATAGTTCACTTCTAATTCTTCTATTATTTCATCTAAATTAAATAAGCAAATTTAATACTTTGTTTTATTTAATTATTAAATTCTCCTATTTTAATCACATCATTCTACCTAAATTAAATAAACAAATTCAAATACCTTGTTTTATTTATTATCTATTTCTTCCATCATATTTATTTAATAAGCAGCTTACTATAGCTTGCTTTATTAAATTAAATGTCTTCTTTTGCAAAATTGGAATAAATCAAATATTCAATGAAAACATATTTCTATAGCTTATCATATCCACCTACCAAATTAGATATTTGATATCTAATTAAATTCAACACAACCTTCATGGGAAAATTTGGAGACAAATTTGCAGGAAAACTTCATCTTCTTCCATTGATTCTTCCTATCTTCTAGCTGAGTGTTTTTGTGAGGAGGAACAATCTCCATAATCATCTCAGGCTTCTTCATCTTTCACCATTCAATCCTTCAGATCAAATCCAAACCTTTGCTTTGTTTACCCTTCACAAATATGTTGTCGAGAATCTATAAATATAGCTTTTTTCTACAAGAAAAGGATCCCAACTTTGTGCAAACTTACTCTGCAGAAATATTAATTAAGCAATCAAGCATTTGAGAAAATAGTAATATAAATAACAATCATTTTAGAATCATGATCATGGCTTTTCATTTAGCTGCATCTTAGTTTATTATAGCTTCTTTTATTATTTTCATGCCATTTTCAATCGCAGTAGCATCATCATATCATTTAGTAATCATCATATAGGATTAGATTCTTGCATTTAAAACTATCTCATTCTCTAGATTGGCATTTTAACTGTCACAATGCAATCAAAATCTGAGGGCCCCGTGATTTAATAAATCTTTGGAGATAGAGAACAATATGACTCTTTTAATAGATTTCTTGCTTTTATTAGATTAATCGTTGTTTAAATATATTGATATAATGTCTTATTGATTGTGTTGGTTATTCATTTACACATATTTTACTCACACACCTACAACTTAACCCTGCTTTATGGGCCTATCACACCAGTGTCCACACCCCTACTAGAGCCACACCATACTCCCTCATCTTTGGATCTGAAGCAATACTTCCTATAGAGGTCAAGTTACCATCCCTAGGAGTCTCTATGCAAGGCATGATTAATCGGGAAGAATATCATGTATCCCATCTACATGAGCTAGAACTATTGGATGAAAAGAGATAGAATGCCTTGACACATTTCCAAGCATATCAGAATTTCCTTTCACATAGTTACAACAAGAAATTTTGACCTAGAATCTTTGACATCGGAGACTTAGTCCTAAAAGAAAATCTAAAGAATCAAGCAGAACAAGAGAAGCCTAGAAAGTTTGAACCAAACTGGTTGGGACCTTATATCATCACAGCATCATATGGATCAGGTGCTTATCAGCTTTCTACTCCTGAAGGAGAACCATTCTCTAAACCTATCAACAACATGCACCTTTGCAAGTACTACACTTGATTCTCAAAGTATCCCCTTAAAAGGTCAAAAATATAAAAAAATCAAAAAAATGGTCACCCTAATGAAAACTTGGCAAACAGGCATCTTGGTGACAACAAAAAAAATCTAAAAATAGAAAAATAACTAAAAAAGAAAAATAGTAAACAAAAATAATTCATCCAAAAGTAAAAACCACTTTGGTGGCACTTTGGATAAGTACCATAGTGAAAAGTTGGAAAACAGGTGCAATGTGTAGTCAATCTATGCTCCTCCATCTATTGTCACTCTACCTAGCCTTTCATCCTTTCCACTCATCCATTCGCACATGTTGCTTGTTCATAATAAAGCTTTGTCATCCTTTCCATGGCCTTAGAACCACTGATATTTAATATCCTCAGCCTTCCTAATCATCCCCCGCATTTGTCACTATCCCTTGCATATAATAAATTGGTCATGTACCTAACTAGGGGAAATTCCTTGACTTATGTCTTCATGGGAAATAACACATGGTATCACCCTTTTAAAACTTCAAAAATTCAAAAAAAATAGAAAACTTCAAAATCAAAAAAAAATCAAAAACTTCAAAAATCCAAAAAATCATAAAACATCAAAATCCAAAAAAAATCATAAAACAACAAAAAGCCAAAAAAATATTAAGATCATCAAAATCCCAAAAACATCAAAAAACTTCAAAAACCTCCAAAATATAGAGTCAAAGTCAGAGTCTCAATTAGTTTGTGTTAGAAGGGTCAAACTACGTTGTCTCTACACATTTGCTACTTAGACAAGGCTCATCTTAAATGAGCCCCCAAGACATTAGGCTAGTCCTTCTAGGTTTTCCAAATAAAATCATGACTTTGTCTTTTGTCAACTAAGGCAAAGCCAAGTTTTTTCGAACTATGAGGTCTATGCATGTATAACATAAGCAAGGCCCATCAATTGATGAGCTCCCAAGGCCACCTAGGTCAGTCCTTTAGGGTTTGTCGAGTCTGGTTGTATTGTGGGTCTACAAGCAATCATCACTCAAAAAAATCATGAATCAAAAGACAAATTTCCACCTACAATCAATCTTCACATCAATCAATCATCTAGAATGGGGCATTATGTCATCTATCTCATTCAGTCCTATCTTTGTCTTTTATCAGGATGTGTCCTTCCTAAGATTAGACTTTGTCAATTTGGTCATTCACCTTAAGTAGGATGTGTCCTTCTTGCAATTAGGTTCCTTGTCAACACTTGTCACTTGGTCAAATTTATCAGATGTGTCTTCCCTCAAATTGGGTATCGTCACATCGCTTGGTCATATCAATCAATCTTTGTCAAACAATTAATCAACCTTTGTCAAGAAAATTAGCCAATCTTGTCAACACTGTCAATCAATCTTGCCTTAATCAAGATGTGTCTTCCTTGAAATCTAACATAATCAATCAACTTTTTCAACTTTATAAATCAATCTTTATCAAATCAATCAATCTTGTCAATTAGATCTTACTTTAATCAATATGTGTCCCTCCTGAAACTAGGCATAGTCAATCAAATCAACTCATCAACCTTTTTCAACCTATCATCAATCCTTGTCATCTTATCAATCAAAATTTGTTATCTTGGTCAACCTAATCAGTCATATCAAATAATCTTATCAAAACTATTGGCAAGCACTATCTCTTTGGCGAACACTTTTTTGATCTGGATTTGTCTTATCTTTTTTATTGGTTCTAGGTCATGTTACTAGTTACCTTGAGGATTTCCTATCAAAGGATTTAGAGGGACGATGATGGATCATGACCTCTTTTCTTTGCTTCTTGTCTATGGTTTGTCTTGGAAAAAAGACTGGGACAATTGGGTCCTTAGTATGAGCTGGGGCATTCCTTGTCTTTTGACTGCTTATCTCTCCCAAATGGTCACCTTGTACACCTTGGTCTATTTCATACCATGGTTTTTGTGTTCCATTTGTGACATTTTTGATGCCCAATGATGATAAATATAAAGCATGAAAGTTGGTTCCCTCATCATTTTCCCATCTGACTTTCCATCTCCATCTTCCTTTCCTTTTTCACTCTATCATCCATCTCTTCCACCTCTTCCATGCTAATATTTCTTCCATCTGCATCTTGACAGGGTCCTGTGACACAAAAAAACATCTTGCATACATAATCATGTTAGATAGCATCATAGAAAGCATCATCATCATATCAAATTTTATCATACTAAATCACAAGTATTTGCATAAGAAAACACAAAAGAAAAAAGTGAATCCATATAGAATTCATATCTCGACATCATATTAACATCATCACATTAGTATTGTATTGCATTGTAAATTCTTTCATAGCATCACATCCCATATCACATAGCATTGCATTCCATATCATATCGCATTTTACATCAATACCCATTTGCATTACATTTCACATAAACATTGCATTTCACATCACATTGTATTCCATACACATTACATCCCAGTAATAATAATGGGGCATATCACATCACATATCACATTTTGCATTCATATTCAATCATCATATTTTTCATTAATTCGCATTCACATGTCATTACATTAGCATTAAATTACATCTACTTATTACATTACATTTTGTAACATTTGGTCATTTATTTTACATACATCATCCATACTTATCATAATAACATTACATCTCATAATCATAAGCATCTCATCAATACATGACATCCATATCACCATAAAAGTAAATACATACATCATCATATAGAATTAACACATCATCATGTGTTGCATGAACATCATAAGGCATATATCATCATCCATAACACACACATAATAACAAACTGTATAAAGAATTGCACATCATATAATCGTTGCCAAAAATTATATATATATATATCGCTCAAAAAAAGTGTCACAATACAATTTCATAATGTATCTCCCAAGAAAGAGCTTGTGGGCTCGATGAAAAAAATACAAGTGTCAAAATACATGGGTCAAATGGGTCTATCTAGTACTGCCATGATCCCTAGAGCCCATGTTGTTGCTCTCATCCTGGCTAGATCTGCTCTAAGACTACCTACTACAAGATTGACCATTATTGACAACCTTTGAGGCACTAGGTGTCTGTTGTTCTAGTGGAACTACCTCCTCATAGAGCTTCCTATAATATTGCTCTTTGCACCCAATCTTGGAAACCTCTCTGACCATATCAACTATAGACCCACTACATGTGGTAATAAATTCTAAGCTCCTCTTCTCTACCTATTTTGCCTTGATAATGGTTGTGTCCCTCTCAAACTATAGGGTGTCTCTCTCTACCTATAGGCCATCTCGCTCCACCCATAGACATGAAGCTTGGCCTCTAATGCCTGTATTCTGTCCTGCAAACTCAACAACTCCTAATTCCTATCCCCTGTACTTCCTCTAATAAGTACATCCTTGAATCCCTCATCTCCATGAAGAATCCTCTCACAAAGGATCTGCTCCTCCTCACTCATCTCCTCCTTGGGCTGATTCTCATGCCCTGCCACCTCCACATCCATAGCAACTATGTCTGCTAGCACATTGAGCTACTCTTCCTCAAGTCACTCTCCCTCTACCTCTACATCCTACATTCCCTCCTCTCTCTCCTCCTCCTCTCCCTCCTCCTAGATAGGAGAAAGTGACCTGCTCCCCCTTTGTAGTCTTTGTCACTGCCTCCTCCCACCATCCCCTCCTCTCCCACCCCTACCACCATCTCCTCCATATCTGCCATCATCACCCTGACCACCACCTCCTCTCCCTCCATCTCCTCTCCCTCTCCCTCAGCCTCTCCTACCCCAAGGATCTCGTCCTTTTCAAACCACTAGAGCTGGCTAATATGGATAGATCAAAGGAATAGGCCTATGCACTTCCCACCATGCATTGTACTTTGTCATAGTGCCTATGTCCATTGGACCCCCTCTTCATGCCCACAGTAATGCATGTAATCCATCTATGGCTTGCTCAGTTGTAGCTACTATAATCATTGGTCCCCATGGTTTCACCTCTCTAGATGACCGATTGAACACTATTGTTCCTCGTGGCACTCATTTTTGCTCTCCAAACTATCTCAAAACCTGATCTGGAAAGTACATATCAATGATATTTTGTGTCTGTATAGTCCTCCCAATAAGATATCTTTCCTACCGGCACCACTGTAGATGTTGATCCTCCCCAGGCCACTCAACGCAATCTCTCCAAGGCCTCCATATGAAACTAGCTGAGGTATCTAATCCATGAAGCCAATAGCCAATACCCCTAACATGTGTCTACATGATTTCTCCTCTGTATATATATATACGGAACGTTGGCCCCAACTGGCAACCAACTAGTGGATGGAACACTACAATGTGCTCCCAAGCCCAAACCATCAAAAGAGTGACTCCTCAACTCATGGATTGTCCTTGCTAATACGTTATATCATGAAGTTGAAAATAAACCATCGCTAACAAATAGGGCCCCCATGCATATAGAGTGTCAATGTTGATCATCCCCACTAGCATCTTGCCCCACCCAACTGGAAATCCATGTCCTTAGTGGTCTAGAATGACTACCCTAGTTGTCAGAGTGCACAATATACATTCAAACCACTCATATCACTCAACCAATGTCTCCCACTTGATCTTACCTATCAATCTCCAAGTCTCAGACATCCTCATAGACATAGTAGGTGATCAAAGCCTAATACCCTCAACTCGAATCATACCTAACCCACTCACCTTGAATTGGCAGTCAAAGGATCCTATAGACATCTTCTAGTGTAATCATAGCCTCTCCTATAGGCAGATGAAATGAGCACGTCTCTGAATGCCACCTATCAACAAGTCTAGTCAGCATCCCCATGTTTTCCCTAATAATGGGCATAAATGTAACATGATACAAGCCAAGGTGCCATAGTCTGTGCTTTTTAGTGCTAGTCAACTGGTCTCACAACCGATAAGTGTCTGGTGTTCATGACTCTCATGTATATATTAGATCAAGATGAACCTATGTTCAGCATGACAAGCACTATGTCAATTAAACAACTTATTTCAAACTTATTTGGCACATGTCATAAAAGCAAGTTAATCCTATTCTTAATCTTGTTATCAGTCAATATCGCCACATAATTATCCATTGCATTGCAGAACTATCAGTTGTGTCATGGAAGTCTGATTGTGCACAACCGTTAATCACTTGTGACTTATTCCTACACTGGCTTCATTTCTAATACAATTGCAACTTATTCATATCTTGAGTGTGCATAACCTCAGTCAGTTGCATTGTGTCATCACAGTTGTGATTAAGAAAACTTTGGATGCATCGATCCCTAGCAATTGTGTTGAAATTTTCAAATACCTATCCTACCCTAGGCATGTTTCTAGCACTTGCGTCAAATTGCAAGCAACTGTGTCGAATGCGATAGCACTTGCAGCTATCCCTGAATGATGCAATTGACTACTAAAATTTTAAACTACCTAAAAATGTGTGAAATAAAAATTTGACAAAGCAGGTCTGTAGGCACTCATCGAACCTCCTCCACCCTCCAGTCATCTTAATGTTTCACACTTGGTATGCTCTGTGCTCGGTATGAGGAATGTGCTCCATCTTCACTCAAAGCTCCTAATCTCCAAACTCCAAATGTGCAAAATGAGCCTTTGACTTGCCAATTTCCCACTTGTATCTCCTAAAAATTAAGGTTTTTTAATAGGTTTTGTGTTGGTTGCACTTTTCTTAAGCCTTGAACCTACATTTTGTCTACCCTGAGGGTCCTAAAAGTCATTTCTTTCACCACCATAGCATTTTTTGCCTATTATTTTGACTTTTTGGAACAATTTTCAAATTTTTTGAAAAATTCTGAAAAATTTGCAATTTTTTCAAAAAAATTGTAATTTTTTTCTGGGGAGGCATAGGTATATCTCATCTTCACTGGGGCATCTCTTGACTGAATTTCTTTGACACGACGCGATGAACTGCATTATGTCAAAGAGGGGAAAAATGTAGACACTGAAAAATGTCTTGAGTCTGCAAGCATCATTTTTCTTGGACCTCATCCTCCAATAATTGAATAATTTTAATTATTTGATTATTCTTGATCATACTCCTCTATTAATTAAATATTTTTTAATTATTTAATTAAGTCACTTTCTAATCTTTATTCTATTTGATCAATTAAATAAATTAATTGTGTCACTAATTCCCCCTCTTCTTCAACAATTAAATAAATAATTATTTATTTAATTATTCCTTTATCACCTTTCATCTATAGTTAAATAATTACCATTAATTATTTATCTATTCATGGGTCTTTTAATTCTTCTATAGTTAATTGATTATCAAAATTATTTAACTATCCCTTGTCATTTTCCCCATTAAATAATTAATCTAAGTTAATTATTTAATGTCCCTTTTTCCACTTTCCTTCCATTTAATTAAGATGGTTGAATAATCATTTTAATTAAATGCTCATTTTTAATTTTCTTCAAATAAATAATTCGAATGAATTATTTATCCTCTACTTGTCCATTTCCTCCATTTTCCTTTTTCGAATAAATAATTTGAATATATTATTTATGCCTCCCTTTTGTTCAAAGATGCCTTTTTCATTAATCTTTGTCATGGCTTTTGTTTCATTCATAGCCATCAGGCATCATAGCCATCGACGTCATAGCCTTCATTGCCCACCTTTTTTTGGTGCATCAATTTTGGACCGTTGATCTTGGCATCTTTCTGGAAGCTCGATCTCGACCATCCATTTCGTAACCTCCCTCTCATGAATCCTCATCCATCAATATTGGAATATTTCTAGAAGATTGATCTTAGCCATCCATTTTAATGGTTGTCTATAAAAGTAGCCTTCCCCTCCCATTTTTCCTTAACAACCATTTTTTTCTCCAACTTTCTACTTACAATTTGCAAGTATTTGCACAAGTCTACTTCAAAATCAAAGGGAAAAGATTGCAAAAGGAGAAATAGGAGACCAAGAGAAGTGATTCAAGTGTAGGAATGGGGAGTATTTTGGTTTGATGCTTTCATTTTACTCATGTTTTGTTTGTTTTTTCTTGTTTAGATGTGGTTTATAGCTTAGAGGTGTTGGATGTCACTTTATCTAGGCTAGGAATGATCTAACCCCATCTTATAGGGAGTACAATTATTTACACTACATTTATCCCCCACTTTAGTGCCCATATGACTCTACAAGCATATGCAAGCTAAAGAAATCCAAATAATAAACTTCATTTCATAAAAGGATACTCATATAGATTCATTCGCAATATGGGAGAATGAAGCCCCCATTTTAGCTACCTACAAAACCACAATGTTAAGAACCACATCCTACAAAATTGATTCATTAGTTGATCAAAAATCCTCTTATCTAACTTCTTCACAAAATCAAATTTGAAGGTAGATGTATACCCCCTTGATTCTGCTTGCTTTATAGAGGTGGAATCAAGGTAGCAATCTAACTGCATCGAATTGTATAAGCCATATCATAGGGTATTTCCAAGTACCATACCACATAATGATAGACATTTTATGAGAACAGGAGCATAATCACGAATCCAACGCAACAAATGGCATCAAAAATGGAGTCATCTAGCCTCCAGTATGCTAGTTTGAATGAAAAGCACTTTTAACCCTAATATGCTAAAGACCTAATTTTAACATATATAAGAGTAAAAAGTAAAGTAATTTGTAATAATTTTGTATTTTACCTTCTTGCAAGTTGACTTCATTGGAGAGTGAGTGAAAATGTTGAGCGTTCAAGAGTACGTACCCCTAAGACTCGATAGCCTGCATGAGGAGGTAGCACGAGGCAACCATCAACATCAGGTGAGTGAATTATTTTGTACCTTAGCTATTTTTTATGCATTTATTTTATGTTTTATGAATTTCTAGATAGATTTAGGACCTTGGAATAAAAATATGTAAAGCGTCCCTTTTTTCGCAAAGTGTCCCAAATAGGGAATAAAGTGTCTAGGACCCTTAGAAAATTACTCTAGAGCAACTTTAGCACACTTTTTGACTGTTGATGTAAAGATTTAAGACTTTAGAATGATTATAGGTGATATTTTTGCTTTTTTGTTAGATTCCTCCACAATCATGACAACATCTTGGCAAAAAATTATTACATCGCTTACGATACCTCTTCATGACACTATCAGAGGTGGATACCCAAATTTTATAGGCCACAAGTATATATTGGGCATGCCTCATGCCTCCCATTAGGTACCATGATTCCATGCTCATGGCATTAGTAGAGAGATGGGATGCAGTCACCTACACATTTCTTCTACCAATAGGTGATATGATGATCACTCTGGAGGATGTGCATCACATCCTTCGAGTTCCTATTTGAGGTGAGAGTTCATTTCATAGAGGATCATTCATATAGGTAGCTGAGAGCAACATAGGCTACTACCTTGGAGGACCAGTTCAAGAGGAGATCGTGGGGCCACGTATTAATTTATCATGGCTTCTCAATGCATGATCACCGCTTGTGATATGGATTATGATATTCACTATAGCACTAGTATTAGTCCTAGATGGCCAGGGAGCACACCTGGATGGATGCCTACTTCACATGATATGGGAGATGGAGCACCATAGGACCATTTATGCATGGGGTTGTAGCAGGCTTGCACATTTTTATTATGATCTTAAATGGTTTGTTTATCATGAGGTCGAGAGCATGGTGCATTGTAAACTATTGCAGGTTTGTTGCCTAGAGCATATCATATGCACCAGGCTGACAAGTTTTCCTTCTGTATGCACCCTGGGATATCCAAGGTCATTTAGTTATCCATTGAGATGGGTGTGGCAGTATGGATATTTGTTGACCCCTTTGAGATTGGTTTTGGCATTGATGTCAAGTGTTTATCTTGGCATACATTGAAGGGTTAGTGTTATTTGATTAGTATTTGATGGGATGGAATGTTATTCACAAAGGTAGCACTCATTACTATGATTTTTCATTAACCTTGGCACAAGGAACTTGGATCATTTTTGTGTTTGATAAATTTCATGCAAATACACAAAGAGGATTGACATATATTATTGGATATTATGAGGTTTACTATATTCATGCAAATAATGTTGAACACGGACACAATAATGTGTTTTGATTTGTAAGGAAAAAGGTTATAATGAAAGGCCAACATAATGATTCTTTTTACAAGTTACAAAGTGATAAAATTCATGAGATTGTAGATATCGACATCATGATTTCCCTAAACGTTGTCATTTTACAAACAACAAAGCATTCTTAACTCAACCGACTTAGGGAAGTTTGAAGAAGCTTGAAAAGGAAGTGGTATTGCGGCTGGTAAATATAGAGAATGGTTTTCAAATTCAAGTGGCAATTCATCAACTTCATTATAGGAAAATTTTAAATTTTTCAAAGTGATAATATTGTTCCATGAAAATCTAGTCTAGTTTTTTGGTGAATGCATCAATGTTTAGTCTAAAAATGTTGTAAGGGTTTTTGCATTGAATAGTCAGGTTTCTTTGTTCTTTTCATATAGTCGAATCAATGGTTTAGGCTATATAAAATGAATGACACAATGGGTTTAATTTTTCCAGTGACCTTAGTTTATTTTTCCTTGTTGTTTCACAAGAGATTGTATAGAGGTCATCCATGTTGTGTGTTCTTTGCATACATTTTCTTATTCTATTTTGTAAATGATTCTGGAAGAGCAAAATTTTAATCTGTTAATGTGGGTCAAGTTCTTATGTTTTGGGTTTGAGTAACCCTAGTTTTACATGGCACAAATTCTTGATATTTTTCAAAGCATACACAAAGGATATGTTATTGTTTATTCATGGGTTATTTGTGTTTGGTGCTTGAGTTTCCCATTGCTAGGGCACGGGGTCACAAATCTTGTGCCAGTTTTAAAGCATTATGTACATGTTGTTACTTGTAATTATTGTGTTGACTTGGGAGTTGGGGTTTCATGTTGCATTTATATGTTTCTTGTGTTTCATGTATAGATATATCCTACATAATTTTTCGACCATGTTTAAGAGGCAGTTTAGTTTGTTAAATGCAAAAGTATCATGATGACCTCAGGGGAAGTTATGGAAATAGTTTTAACAAGATTCATTTGAAAGTTTTCGTCAGTGACAGATGGCAGCATTATGTGAACTTTTGATTGTTATAAAAATAGTGGTATGTTACTGCTATTGGTTTGGTGCTTTCACAGAGATATCATGTTGAGTTTATGAGTAGAATTCTAAGATGTTTTGCAAAATTGTATGCAAAACAGTGAAGTGTATAATCTTATACATTTTGTGTTTTGAAGATTCTAATTTAATGAATCTTTAGGACATTGAATGTGTTAATATGGAAAGAAGAAATGTTATGCAGTGAAACATGGTATCCCTCTGTAATTGATTTATTCATGTTTGAGAATGTGTTGTATAAGATTATTTCAGTGAGACAAGTTTGATCTTTGGCCAGTGAGGTTGTATGTAGCCAGTGAGGCATTTTAATAAGCCAGTGAGGCATTTTATGTGAGTGGTTTTTCATCCCTATCATGGTTTTCCACTCATAAAAAATGTTGTGTTATGATTCTTTTGTGGATGCTTTTTGGTTGAGTTTACATGTTTAAGAATCTGAAGTTTGGTTATCATATATGATTATACTCTTGAATTTGAACATTTATTGTTTTCAAAGAGTTTAAGTGTTTTGAATATTGAAGTTGTGAAATCCAACTTCACAGACCCCGAAGATCACCTGCATGCAAATAACCTATCACAGAAATAAAACATTCCAGACAAAAGGAAAAGGTGCTATGAAAGCTGAAAATGTATTAATCAGAGAGTGATAAAATACAATGATCAATCCTTATAAAAGGAAATTGTGCAACCCTAAAAGAAACCCTAATAGGTAGACATTTAATAATTGATATAATTATTAAATGTCACAATATGCAAAATAAAGTGAAATCTTAAGAGAGGAATAAAGGTAACTTAATTAACATAATTAAGTTAAAACCTTTACTCTAACACCCCCCTTTAAGATGAGCAAGAGTGCAGCTACAAACATGTGCAAGAAAGCAAAGGTAACTACAATGCATGAAAGCAAACAAAGGTCCCAGCAACTAGGCTTGATCAGGTACCCGAATACAACCAAATCTCTGTAAAGTGGAGAAAGGGAGAAAACCTCATGGGAACAAAACTCCCCACCAAAAGAGAGAAAAGAAAAGAATGAAATGTACTAATGAAAGAAGGATAGGAGGTGGATTACATGATACCCCCCATAGACAGCTTCTATCACATAAGTACATATACAATGGCCTCCATAGGAGAGATATAAAGAGACAAGAAGTCCCCCCCACAATGAAGAAACTCTTGTCGCAATGGTAGATGCCTAATGTAGAATCCAAAAGGAGATCCTTAAGCGGCAGATAATATTCCTCCCCTTGGGAAGAAATGAATCCAAAGGATGATGTCGAAGAAACCTTGTGAAGAGTGATGAACCAATATGTCTCAAGATGTGTTCCATGATAGGATGCTGAAGAATCTTTGTGTCTGAACTAAAAAAAATGATGCCAAATCCAACCTGATGTGAAGACTCTTGAAATGCAACCTCTGAATGCACTGATAATGGTGGGTGGACAGTAATAACTTAACTGTCATGGTAGAGGAGATGAATATCCTCAAAGTAATCCTCTAGATCTGCAATATAGGACTCTACAAACAAGGATGATATGTCTACAAGATACGAATCCCAAGTAGCTATGTCTGGAAGATGGATGATGTCCTGTTGTACTGAATCAATAGGGGCCAAAGATGTGGCAATGTCAAACTGATCAGGAACAATAGGAGATGTTGATGTAGTCTCGATCTCAAGAGTGGGAACATGAATACAAGTCTCTAAACCATCGTCACATGCAAGACCTGTGATATACTCAAGCTCCTCTAGAGTACGGTTATCATAGGGTTGAAATCTATATCTGCAAGAGGGATGAGACAATCTGCAGCGGGATCCTATGGGAATGGAGAGATAATAAAATCTCCAAAACTCTCCCAAAGACGATGCCAAAGTGTGTGAGGACAACGAATGTCAAATAAAGCACACAAAGTGTCAAAATCAACACTACAACCAATAACCCCTACAATATGATCTCGAATAATAACCCATGCTAATAAACTCCTTGATGTGTCTGGTGTAGGTATGAGTCCATACAAATGAGGCAAAATATTAAGCCACCTACAATGTGTAAGTATGCCCTTTTCCCATGGCTCATAATTATCCTTATCCAAATTGATCACAGAAGAATGAATAGAAAAACCCATGATACTCACTCAAATGAAAAAATTAGAGACTAATGACCTCATTACATATAAATAAAATCAAAATATGCCATCTCATGCAAACAGATCCTTTCCAAGTGCCAAAACGTCCAAGTAATTGACAGAATTGTGAAAACACAAAATACTAAATAAAATATACCTCAGGAAGATTCTGGAAAGATAAATGACAGATCTGCAAAGAGCACAAAACTACCTTTCCAACCCCTATTCGTTTGCAAAAAACAAAGTCTGTACGCAAAAGTTCCACCCCTGGGAGTGCAAAAAATATGTTTTGACTTTGACTAAGAAAAAAAAGCATCAAAATGGAAAAATCCAAAAACTACACCTACTCCATCAGATCGGCATCGGAATCAGCTTTCCAATGGTATCTCATTTTCAAAAAATGAAGACCATATGCTCAAGATATGACCATTTTACTAAATATGCTCATTTAGGCTTTAAACCAAACATTTTATTAATTTAAAGATTAAAAAATTAATAAAATATTCAGTTGTACCTTCATGGCACAAAAATCGAGGTAACACATAATTTTTTTTTAAAAAGGCATGAAAATCAATGCAAAATGGCACAAAAATTGAGGCAACTCAAAATTGATGAAGACACGTGCGAAAATCAACACGTCCATATAGATCCATACAATTGTGCGGATTTTTCTGACAACTGTTTTGAGATTCCTCAAAAACACTAAAAAATCAATTTTCAGCAAACCCTATTATATTTTATATGAAAATAGGGGTTTTTGGGCCTTTTGAGCTCACCCATATGGTTCGTTTTGCACTAGAATGCACCGTTTGAGAGATCAAGGTCAAAATTTCTCAAAAAATGATGGAAAACCCCTCTAATCTAGCAAAAAAATTGGAATGAAACCCTTGCACAGAAGAAAACTTTGTAAGCTGATATCTTCAAAAAAAGAATAGGCAGCCGCAGATCTGGAGCTTTGATACCATGTTGAAGTTGTGAAAGCCAACTTCACAGACCCCGAAGATCACCTATATGCAAATAACCTGTCACAGAAAGAAGACATTCCAGACAAAAGGCAAAGGTGCTCTGAAAGCTGAAAATGCATTAATCAGAGAGTGATAAAATACAATGATCAATCCTTATAAAAGGAGATTGTGCAACCCTAAAAGAAACCCTAATAGGTAGACATTTAATAATTAGTATAATTATTAAATGTCACAATATGCAAACTAAAGTGAAATATTAAGAGAGGAATAAAGGTAACTTAATTAACATAATTAAGTTAAAACCTTTACTCTAACATTGAAGAATCATTTTAAGTTGAAATTGATTATTGAAACACTGATTCTCCCCCCCTCTTAGTGTTTCTCGTACTCAAACAAGTGGTATCAGAGCCATACCCTTGCATAATTCTAACCAACTTAAGGGGTTCTTGGTAGTGGAGTACTTGTTATGGAAAAAAGTAAAAGAAACAAAGAAAAAATAAATACCCAGTAGAATGTTGAATAAAAAACACCACTTAAATCTAGTACAAAAGATTATTTTATAGTGAAGAGTGTAAACAAATAAGGAGATCGCTTAGTGAGTGATTTTGAACAAGAGTATATTGAAGATGAATGTGAAATTTATTTTGAAGGTGAACTTATATATGCTCTTAATGAGATCAAGCAACTTAGAAAACATAACCAAATATTAGAAGACCAACTTCTACACAAAAAAGACTCCAAGGTACTTTTAAATCTTGCAAAAGTTTCTTTAGATCTTGAAGAGTCTAACAAACTTATTATCATCCTAAAGACAGAGTTAGAAGAATCAAAAAGGGAAGTTTATTTTACAAAATCTAATCTTGAAGCCAAAACTAATGAATGCCTAAAACTAGAGTTAGAATTAGTCTCTTTAGGAAAGGAATTGGAAAGGGCATTTTCCAAGTTGCACAAGAATTTGCAGTTTGAAAAGAGTACTAAATGTTTAAATGACATGTTAAGTAAACAAAAATGCCATAAAGACACTACATGCCTAGGATATGAAGAAGGGAAAACATCTAAAGTCAAGAATACACCAAGGAAGAAGATAGATTTGGGTCATCATGTTGCTGCTCCAAAAGATAAAGTTGTTGATGTTTGAAGAATAAGAACAAGCAGGACCACAAAGCCTCCACCTTTCAAGTGATACCATTCAATAAGGTAGAACTATTCTCATTTTCATGGTTATTGTTATTCCTGTCATATTTATGATCATAGAGCTAGAGATTGTAAAAATTATACAAGAAATTATGTTCCTAGTTTTTCAAGAAGACATGTTACAATTAACCCTCTTGTTGGGAATAATATCACTTGTTTCAAGTGTCATAATTTTGGGCATATGGAATAGTTTTGTAGGAATAAATTGAATAAATCTAGAGCAAACACCTTAAGCAAAGAAAAGAAAAAGCCTATACATGTTTGGAGAAGAAAACAAAGTCAAGAAGAAAAAACTAATCTTGTGCATATTGCACAAGTAGCATTTGTAAGTGCATAAAAAGGAGCTTGAAAATAGGGGGAGATAATCATTTCCTTATCATTTTTCCCCAAGGAGTTGAAGAAGCATTACATAAGCAGCTTAGTATAACGATGATACATGACACAGTAACAAGGTGTAGGTCACAATAGTCAAAATTTTCTTTGTACAATCATTATGATTTTGATCAGCATTGTGTGCCATAATTATCAGAAAATTATATGTGTTTGTCTCATAATGTAGGTTTACTTCATCAGTATTGTCTTACAGTGGCATAGTGCATTGACTATTTTTAGTAGTTGCCAATGTTTGCATCTTTTTGCAGTGATAGTTGTCAAAAAAATGATATTGATTGTCATTTTTATCTTCATATTTGGGATTGGAACATTGTTTATTGAAGTTTCTTTCAAAACCTAAATCATTGATTATGTGCATCAAATACAAGAAGTGTCCAAAGGGGAGTATAGCACTTGGTAGATGTAATACAAGACTCCACATCTTATCTCTAATCACCCATGAATCATGTTAATGAAAATGACAACAATATATGTTGGCGCTATCATGTTTATGCTATGCTTGTCAATTTTGGTAACAGGGGGAGTCATAAGATAGTCAATCATGGGACAAGTTGTCAAGGATAGTCAATCAAGATCATATATTATATGACTTGTATATGACAAAGGTCAGACAAGACAAACAAGGCCTATAAACTTTGTATGACTCATAGATATGTGATCTAATGGAATGCAATTTGAAGGTATTTTTCATGCTTCAGGTAAGTTGAGTTGTGATCACCATGGTGTCATTATGATGCCATAAGGCTTGTAAATCAAGTGTATTGCAGGTGTTGATATTAGTCAATGATATAGTGATTTGAGATTTGAGACAATAGTGTCCAAACACTCTTATCAAGTAGATGTCATAATTAAGAAACGTGAAATTCATTGTGTATTTCTACAAATTCCAAGGTGATTTTGATAGATAGCTATTATATCTTATAGTCTCAAGATGATTGGAGAAAGAGGTTCATGAATGTTTGAGAAATCCCTTGATAGAAATAAAATTATCATTCATGTTGTCTTAAAATATTGCTACAGTCATGTTTATGACTGTACTATCATGTATGGGAAATGGATACCATATTGTCATAATGCATAGTCTACCATTCAAGGATAGTCTTTTTGGACAATGATATATATAGTACAAGGAGATGTATGTGGCAATAAAAGGTACATTAGTGTGTTGTTATGATGATAGTGCTTTTCAAAAGTTATATTAGTATGAATAACATGTCAATGTTTTGATTCCATTCATTATATTGCAAGTTACTTATGATCAGCCATTCAGATATGCTAACTAATAGTATCATGCAAGTTCTCTGTGATAGTACTTGTTTTTTAGTGCAATTTAGATGCCATATAGCATGAACTTGTTTGAAGTAGCATGAATTATGACAGTATGACATATTTTCTTGATGAAAATTTGTAATTGCTTGGTACAAATTTAGAAAAGGAGAGAACATATTTGTTTTCACAGTTTTGGATTTGATTGAAGATCATTCATTTTCTTGGATAGTGATTGCTTGGACATATTTTCTTGTGAATTGGCATATTTACATTGCAGTGAATGACAATGGTCTTTGATAGTATACATGTGCTAGTGTGTTGTGCTTGTTGATGCAGAGTTTTGATATGCAATAAGGGGTAGATATGCAGATGTTTAGAGAAATTGTTGTGTTGATAGTCTTGGTATACATGCCATCATGGTGAAAGTGTTTACAAGAGCAGTTCATAAGTTTCTATTTACACATTATTAGCACTGAGAAGAAATGTGGGGTACTTTTCCTAATGATGAGTAATCTTTGTGATGATTTGAAAATTTATTGACATCATTCTTCACTGTAATAGTGCACATTAAGTTATAAGTTAGAGATAGTGCATATTAAGTCACCTCATGACTATAGTGTTTGCAATCCTTTATATGGAGCTCATTTCTAGGCAAAGTAATGATTTACTTTGTAGGACCTAGTATATTGTGTTTAATTTCAACAGTACCTTGCCGATGCTTATGCAAATTTCATGTTATTGATGCATTGTGTTGAAGTTTGGTAATCTTCAAGAGTTGCTACATCTCCAGTTATTGAGGGTTTGATGTTGAATAACCTTAAATTTCAAATATTCTTAGATTCTTTCTCACAAATATACTTGTACACATGGCTTGTTGCATTTAGTTCACATTGATGTTGATACTCATTGGATATTCATCTAAGTTAGTTTGCATGGTGGAGTTTTTCATTGCTATCAAATTGTCCATAATGTGATATCAATCATGTCATTGTGCTTACTAATGTTGATTCACTTATCATGGCATGAAGGCATTGCAGGTGTGTTACAAAAGAATTTTCCATGTTAAAGGAGTTGGTTCAAGACAGGTCTAATAATGTGATCCAGGGGGATACTCGACATCAAAAATTGAAGTGCCCCATATGCTCCAGTAATCATCACCAAATCAAAGTACCCAAAATTCTAAGTCCAACACAACTTGAACGGGCTCAAAAGGAGTCCATATGCCCAAGTTATGGCCAGTCAAATTTTGGGTCAAACTAGTACCTAAGGGTGTTAGAAAAGCAAAAAGAAATGATCATCTCAGAAATCAATGGAAATGGCATCAAATCAAAGATCTCAATGACACGAACCCAACAACATTTGTTTCGTCAAAATCTGACATCGTACGCCCAAGATATCGCAAGTCAAAGTTGGGTTGACCAAGTGGGTCAAGGTGGTACGGTTGATGATGTCAGCATCTCATCAACACATTGACTCAGTATTCCATAAGGTATAGACAATGATGTGGACCAATCAGAACTTGGCATGTGGTAGGTGACATTGTGGGTCGTACAGTTCGTACGATGACGTGTCATGTCATACAGATGACTTGGCAGCAGCGTAGTAGTCTCGGTCAGCAATCAAGGTGACATCCAATCAACAACATCAACGAATGAAATTATTCCACGTGGCACATCATCTGGGTGCCACGTGGAACCTCCTTATCCTTCCTTCGATGGTCAGTTGAAACGACATATAGATTTACTAATAAAAAAATCAAACGGCCCGCATGGGGCTCGATCCAATGACCTCCAGCTTACAAACCAAACCGCCCACCATTTGCCTATGCACCATGCGCTTACCTATATTAGAGGCTGGTTTGTTTTGTTAATGGACAATTGGGAAATTGGTTTTAAAAATGGATGGCATGGGGTCAACCTACCAACCTTCCCATCATGCAAAAGCTTAACCACCAACAAACCATCGCACGCCCTCAAGAACATATAAGAGCTCATATGGCTCTGATAAAAACATAAACTTGAATACCCCTTTATTTAAAACAATTCCCTCTAAATTTTGAAACTAATCTCCTGATTACTTTAAAAGGATTAAAAGATAACCTCCCTAAACAATAAAAGCCCGAATATGATAAATTGTAAGGGCTCAAATAAATTGAAAGGATATTAGGAGGATTTTTTAATATGTAAAAAAGGAGATTTATAGATTTATCTATTTAATTAGGGGATTTTGGGAGATATTGTAAATCATTTGGTTATTAACCAAATTGGGTGAATTTTTTGTATAAAAAGGGGTGAAATTAGGAGATTGAGGCATTCAGAACCAGGCAGGTGATGATGCTAGGAGAACTACATTGAAGACTTGAAGCCATTCTTGTATGTCAGAGGAATGTTATGTCGCTGAAATGCTGGAAGGGAATGGTTTTGTTTCACAATTGTAATCTTGTTCTTGAAGAATAATAGGATAGATCACTCTATTGGAGAGGGACCTACAAATGTAGTCAATTCGGACGAACTCTGTTATCAATTGTGTTTTGTCTTCTATCTCTTTCTCTCTTTCATTTTGTTATCGTCTTGTTATGCTATGTTGATTAAGTATTTGTGCTATGTTAAATTTGTTTGTAAAGCTTGAATCAATCATTGTGATAGTTAAGCATTCATTAGCAATTGTCATAGATCCTAAAATAGATCAAGTTTGGTATTAGAGCTTTGTGTGACTAGTATTGTAGAATTGGATGCTAACATGTTCTAGGAAATAGCAAGGTGAAGGCAAGCTAGAAGAATACAATCCTGAGATCGAAAAATGAAGGACTTTGCCAAATATGGAAGAAATTGAAGCTGGGAAAAATACTAAGCCTAAGTTTGATGAGAAGCCTTTTCAGCAAGCCTTTCTTGACATGAAGGCAATGGTGGAAGAGCTTTATGCAGACAAGAAGAAGAGTGAAAAGGAGATTCTTTAAAGTAAGAAAAGAAGGAAGATCGAAAGGAAGAAGAAGGAAAAGCTCCAGAAGCTCCATCTCCTCCATCTTCCCCTTCTTCTCCATCTTCCCCTTCTTCTTCTTCTTCTACTACTGTTAATCCTTTCAAGAGAAAGTCTAAGCCTATTATTAAACTAGATGTAAAATTAAAATTGGCTAAGTATTGTGGGGAGTTCAATGTCAAAAAGTTAGATGATTGGATCTAGCAGGTAGAAGTGTATTGTAGGATTCAAGGCCTAGTAGAAGATGCTTCTATGATCCAATTAGCCACTCTTTAGTTGGGAGGTACAGCTCTCACTCGGTGGGAGAGTAGGACTCGGGAGGAGATTTCTCACCATGGTAAGGTTAATATGACTTGGATGGAATTTGTTGCTGCCCTTAAAAAATAGTTTACCCTTTAGGTTATATGAAACAATTAACAATGAATTGGCAAACCTTTAGGCAAGGTAAGGTTCAGTTTGTCCAAGATTACACCCATGAGTTTAGAAAATAGGCTATTGTTTCAAATGTTCCATTGTATACTCAGGATACATTACTTAAGTACATAGGTGGTTTGCATTCTTACCTAAGACATACTATTCTAATGTTGATTCCTAGTAATCTGGATGAAGTGTCAATCCAAGATACTCATTTAGAGTCAAGGGGTAAGAACACTTTTAGTGATAATTTCTCAAAGAAACCATCTAAGTCTAAGGGTAAAGACAAAAATAAAGATAAAGGAAAAGGGAAGAAGACAACTATAGTTAAGAAGGATGGTGATAATCCCACATGCTCCCATTGCAAGAAAGAGGGGCATGATGATTCGAAGTGTCGGAAGCTACATCTTGAATTAAGGCTGAAAAGATACATAGGCAATAAAGGAAAGCCAAAGACTATTGCAGTGATTCAACAAGATCTTGGATCTAACTCTAGAGATGAAACACAGCTTGTTTCTATCAGGGTCCAAGGTAAAGGGAAAGGTATAATTCTCTCTTATGATGCAAATGTTTCTAACGCAAATTCAAGTATAAGTAAAGTATCTATTCCTCCTAAAGCTAATAAACAATGGAATGAATTGTTTCATATTTGAGTTGTAACTAAGCACACTAAGATTGACACATTGTTTGATATGGGTTCTCAAGTCAACTTAATATCTGAAGAGGTGGTAAAGAAACTTAATCTAGCTACAACACCTCATCCAAAGCCATATCTACTTGGATGGGTTTGCAATGATGCTCAACTACAGGTAACAAAACAATGTAAATTGAAATCTGCTATCACTACAAACTTTGTTGATGAGGTAGCAGTAGATTTTGTTCCTTTGGATATTTTTGGGCTTGTGTTAGGGAGTCCTTATTTGTATGATAGAAAAGAAATCTTTTATAGGGGGGAGAATAAGTATCATCTCTTTAAGAATGGGATAGAATACATTGTACGTGCACACAAAGTTAAAACTAATCTTGAACTAGTCAATGTAGGTCAAATGAAAAGGTTGGTCAATTCTAGTAAGAACTTTGTTTTAATGCTTGTAAAACCCAAAGAGGATGAAAAAGCTGAAGCATTTAAGGGGTGTGATCCAAAGCGTAAATTTGATATGGTCAAAATAGTTTTTGCTTATGATGACTTATTTCAAGAGCCAAAGGGGTTGCCACCTAAGAGAGAGATACAACATGAAATCCAGTTGCAACAAGATGTGCCTCTTCCAAATATCAGCATGTACCATTTATCAGTTTTGCAGAATGAAGAAATCAAAAAGCAAGTTCAAGAGTTGGTTGAAAAAGGATTCATCCATCCTAGTACATCTCCTTGTGGTTCTCCAATTGTGTTGGTTTTAAACAAGGATGGGACTTGGAGAATGTGTATTGACTATCGAGCCCTGAACAAGATAACGGTAAAGAACAGTGGATATCATCAAATAAGAATTGCAGAAAATGACATTTGAAAAACTGCATTTAAGACAAAATAGGGATTGTTCGAGTGGTTGGTCATGCCCCTCGGGTTTTGTAATGCACCTACTACATTTATGAGAGTCATGAATGATGTCATTCATCCTTTTATTGATGATTTTTTCATAGTCTATTTAGATGATATTCTTGTATTCAGTCGAACTTGGGAAGATCATGTAAGTCATGTAAAGAAAGTTTTTGATGTATTGAGAAAAGAAAAACTCTTTGTAAAGTTGTCTAAATGTGAATTCGCTAAGACATCCTTAGTGTACTTAGGCTATGTCGTAGGTGGTGGTCAATTGAAAGTAGACCCTACAAAGGTTGAAGCTATTGTAAAATGGCCTAAGCCAAGTACAATCACAAAAGTCAGAAGTTTCTTAGGTGTAGTTCAGTACTAGAGGAAGTTCATTGTAAACTTCTCCTACATTCCATCACCATTGCATGCAATGACCAGTACAAAGACAAATTTTTAGTGGGGAGGTCCACAACAAAATGCCTTCAACACTTTGAAGGAAAAGTTGAGCACGGCACCAGTTCTAGCTTTACCATATTTACACAAACCATTCAAGATTGAGATAGATGTGAGTGGATTTTCCATGGGATCAATGCTAATGCAAGGAGGTAAACCAATCTGCTATTACTCTAAAACCTTTTTAGGTGCAGTAATTAACTATCCTACTTATGATAAGGAACTTTATGCATTAGTTTAGAGTGTTAAAAAATGGAAACACTACTTAATGGGGAAAGAAACTATAATCCACATTGATCACCAGCCACTTCAATACTTGCACTCACAGTCTAAACTACAAAAAATTAGGCACTTTAGGTGGATGGGTTTTCTTCAACAGTTTCATTTAGTAATCAAGTACAAGAAAGGTGTTCATAACAAAGTAGCAGATATGATGTATCGGCCTCCTATTATGAATGCTTTGATTATCCTTAAAGGTAGTTCCATGGTACATGAAATTTTTCAGGAGCAGTATGCCAACGATGAAGACTTTAAGTAAATCTATTTAGCTCTAATTGTAGGAAAACATGTAGAAGAGAAAGATTACTATGTGCAGGATAAATTGTTTTATCACTTGGGAAAGTTATGTATTCCAAAAGATGAACAAGCATAGGTAATCAGAGAACCACACACCTCATTGATTGCAGGACATTTTTGGGTAAACAAGACAATCACTCAGCTGCAAAAGTATTGTTACTAGCCTCATATTGAAGAAACTATAACTAAGTATATTAGAGTTTGTGTTATGTGTGCAACAAGTAAGCATAGTAACAGGAAATTGGGGTTGTACACACCTCTACCTGTACCATCTCGTCCATGGGAAAGTGTTTCAATGGATTTTGTCAGGGGGTTACCTATGTCTAGGAAGGGACATGATTATTTGTATGTAGTAGTTGATCAGTTCAGCAAAATGTGTATTTTAATTCCTTGTAAGAAATAGGTCACTGGTGAACTCACAGCTTAGATGTACTTTCAATTTGTATGGGTTCATTTTGGGTTACCTACTTCTATTGTATTAGATCGAGATTCTTGATTCCTAAGGGAATTTTGGTCAACTTTGTGGGGAATCATGGACACCAAACTAAAGAAGAGTGCATCCTTCCATCTACAGACAGAGATAGTAAATAGGACAGTTGTGCATCTGCTTAGAGGTTACTGCAGCAAACATCCCAAGTTATGGGATGAGAGTCTTCAATATGTTCAGCATGCTTACAACCATGTGGCACACTCTTCTACAAAGAGGTCTCCTTTTGAGACTTGCTTCGGTTATGTGCCTAAAACATCGATGGATTTTTCTTTTGGGAAAGATGATGTTAAAGACGAACGCCATGATGCAGAGAAGGCTTTGAAGTTCATCCAGAAATTCCAAGCAATCCACTAGGAAGTAGAAGCATAGTTGAAGCAGAGCCAAGGAAAATACAAGGCTCGCCATGATAAGCATCATAGTGATCGCCATTTCCAAGTCGAAGACATAGTTTGGTTACATGTCAACAAGGAAAGAATGCAAGGCGAAGGAAGGAAGCTCAAGTCGATTCAGTATGGTGCCTTTGAAATCTTGGAAAAGTTTGGAACCAACGCCTTCCGCCTTAATCTTCCTCCATACATGCATAGTTGTCAATGTTGAGAATCTGAAGTTGTACGAGCCTCCAATGATACTGGATGAAGACATAGACATTTAGGTTCCATCATTTTATGATCTCTCGCCAAAGTACATGTCAGAGTTTCCAGAGGATGTCATCTTAGACAAGAAAGTTAGGACTTCACGAAGATGAGTTGTTGAATACCTCAAAGTTAGACTGAAGGGGATGAATCCAAGCAAGGAAAAATGGATGGATATTGGTAAAGTGAGGGAACTCTACCCTCACTTTCTTTTTGAGTAATCAAGCTTTCAGAGGTCCAAAATCTCTCCAGTGGGGAGGACTAATCTAGGGGGATACTTGAAGTCAAAAATTGAAGTGTCCCATATGCTCCAATAATCATCGCTAGATTGAAGTGCCCAAAATTCTAAGTCCAACACAACTTGAACGGGCTCAAAAGGAGTTTGTATGCCCAAGTTATAGCTTGTCAAACTTTGGGTCAAACTAGTACATGAGGGCATCAGAAAAGCAAAAAAATGATCATCTAAGAAATTGATGGAAATGGTATTAAATCGAAGAGCTTGATGACACAAACCCAATGACATTAATTTCACCAAAATCCAACATCATACGCCCAAGATATCGCCAATCAAAGTTGGGTTGACCAAGTGGGCCAAGGTGGTACGGCTGATGACGTCAGCATGTCATCAACACGATGACTTAGTAGTCTGTACGGTACAAACAATGATGTGGATCAATCAGAACCTAACACATATCAGGTGACATGGCAGGTCGTACAGTCTGTGCGATGACATTTCATGTCATACAAATGACTTGGCAGCAGCATGGCAATCCCGATCAGTAGTAGAAGTGACATCCAATCAGCAGCATCAACAAATGAAATTGCACCATGTGGCACATTGTATGGGTACCACGTGACACCTCCTTATCCTTCCTCCTATGGTTGATTGAAACGGCATATAGATTTACTAATAAAAAAATCAAATGGCTCGCATGGGGCTTGATCCAACGACCTCCAAATTACAAACCAAACCGCCCATCGTTCAGACACACACCATGCGCTTACCTGTATTAGAGGCTGGTTTGTTTTGTTAATGGACAGTTGGGAAATTGGTTTTAAAATTGGATGGTGGGGGATTGACCTGCCGACCTCCCCGTTGTGAAAAATCTTAACCACCAATAGACCATCACACACCCTCAAGAACATATAGGAGCTCGTATGGTTTTGATAAAAACATAAACTTGAATACCCCTTTATTTAAAACAAATCCCTCTAAATTTTGAAACTAATCTCCTAATTCCTTTAAAAGGATTAAAAGATAACCTCCCTAAATAATAAAAGCCCGAATATGATAAATTTTAAGGGCTCAAATAAATTGAAAGGATATTAGGAGGATTTTTGAATATGTAAAAAAGGAGATTTATAGATTTATCTATGTAATTAGGGGATTTTGGGAGATATTGTAAATAATTTGGTTATGAACCAAATTGGGTGAAGTTTTTGTATAAAAAGGGGTGAAATTGGGAGAGTGAGGCATTCATAAATTAGGCAGGTGATGATGTTGGGAGATCTACATTGAAGACTTGAAGCCATTCTTGTATGTAGGAGGAATGTTATGCCACCGAAATACTGGAAGGGAATGGTTATGTTTTGCAATTGTAATCTTGTTCTTGGAGCATAATAGGATCAGTCACTCTGTTGGAGAAGGACCCAGAGATGTAGTCCATTCGGATGAACTTTGTTATCAATTGTGTTTTGTCTTCTATCTCTTTCTCTCTTTCATTATGTTATCATCTTGTTATGCTATGTTGATTAAGTATTTTTGTTATGTTAAATTCATTTGTAAAGCTTGAATAAATTGTTGTGATAGTTAATCATTCATTAGCAATTGTCATAGATCCTAAAACAGATCATAATGCTACTTTAGTGAAAGTTTACTTTATATCAAAAGAGTTTCAGTTTTCTCCACTATGGTAGTCATTATGACAGTGATTTGGTTATGGATTCCATATTCTAATCTAACAATGTTTGGTTTTCACTGTGATAGTAGTTTATAAAGCTTGGTAAATTGGTTTCTTGATGCTTGGCTCCTCTATACAGGTTACACTACTAGTGGCTCTTTATTGTTTTTCAATCACTTGAGCATGCATTCACTTGAAAGTTGTCTTGGCAAGTAGTTTCTTCACACTAATTTCATCTTGGCAATAATTTGGTTGGAATTGGTACATACATGGCTTGGCATATTTTAGTCCATACATATTTTTCACTTTACAAATTTATTTTGCATTTGGATGGTCATATCTTTTACAGTGATTAGCATTCATCACAGTAGCTTTGTTTGTGATTGACATTCGGTTTTGATGATAGTGATGATGTTCAATATAGCAAGATGGTATATGTTTATGGCGATGTTACTCACAGCAACAGGGTGAATAAATTCTCCACAGACAAACCGCGAAGAACCTATCCTTCTTGAAAGACTTAACCAAAGGCAGCCCTAAGGGATATGTACGATAGGAAAAAGGTTGGCTCAATTCAATCCCAAGTCTCCAATAGTTAAGTCTTGAAAGTATTGGCTTCATTTCACGATATAATGTGATATTGTTGTTAATCTCAAAGGGACTATATTTTTTTGAAATCATATGTAGTAGACACTGAATTTCCAGTCAGATCATAAAATAATATCCTAAAATCGAAAGATTTGAAACAATATTTCATGAACATCAACAATTTTTCTATCACTTAAGTAGATTTACCTTTAAGCATTCAACAATTTCATAGGAAACGAAATATTTTCAATTAATTTCCATCCATTCATCTATTTTTTGAAACATTTTCCAAAATTAAAAATATCTATTCTAAAATAAACCATAAAAATATTGAAAAATTAAAATTTCTCTTAGTTATTCTCCATGCATACCCCAAAGAATTAACCAAACCAAAGAAAACTACTTTATACTTCACTAGAATGTTTAACAGCTACATATAAAATTGTGCGAACTTTTTAAGAGAGGGGTTTTAGTTTGGACACCGAGTAGGTTTTGTATGCACCCTTAAATGGTGCAACACACAATCTTGTTCGACTAAACTAACAAAACCAGCTACAAAGATTCATGAGATAGGTAGCTATCAAATTGGCTTCAATGTTGATTAATATCTACATGCATACAAGTTTTTAGACCATAATGATTTAGAAAATGAGAAAAAAAGAACAAAACTTGGAGAATTTTTGGCTCTTTTGAAATCCACAAATTTTGAACTTAACTTAAAAAGAAGTATCCTCTGGCCTTTTATAGAAGTAAGGCACAAATAGGATAAGAAAAATTCATGAGAGGAAATCCAAGCGATGAATCAAATCAAGGCACATGGAATGTAGTGATTGGTAAGAGAATTGCAATCAAAGTCAATGAGGGTCAACTTTGATCACACATTGAAGCACTTCAGGCTTTAACCTTTTATTATCAGGGCTCCTTCATGGAACCAAACAAATCCATTCAAACAAAATGTAGGAACTTCTTATACATTTAGAATGATCAGGTGGAATTTCTATTCCTACATTTAGGTTCATCCTCGATTTGAACATTCCAGGAATGAGCAACCCCGGGAATGGATACACTTCTTGGCCACATACTTAAACTCCATAGTCCCAATTTCCTGGTATCCAATGTATCTTCATAACAAACTATATTCTAGCATGAGCTTTCAAAGTGTATTGTTGAACGTGGAAACACCATTGGATCTGTCTGCAAATTTTATTTTCCTAACCGTCCATACCCGAACTCTGCATCTCCTACAATCACAAATTTCGCTCATTAAATCCCTTTTAAAAGAAAGAAAATATTTATAAACATCTCATGTAAATAAAACCATCATTCAATTGTTATCACATAAATTTCTCATAAATAACACGCTTTCTAACATATCACAAATCCTTGCATGATTATCTTATATATATCATATTACCAGACTATTGGAATCATTGGATAACCATAAGATTTGAAAACTTTACTTTACATTGTACCTGGTACCCGGTATTCAGCTTTACCCATGAATTTTTCTCAGACTTCAGTTTTACCGGAACTTCTATTTTACCAGACCTCAGCTATCAGACTGGAACATTCTGCTCACATTTGCATTACCTTTTTCCCTTTTTAAGCATTCCAAGTTCTCGGTATCTGGTACTCAGAACACTACATTACGAAGTACTCTTTTATTAAATATTTCTCTTTGGTCTTCTCTTCTGGTGATCTTTTCAACTAGCTAGCTCCTACCATAAGAGTTAAATTTTTCACTTGGGCCCCCAAGTCTTATAGCCTTGGGTTGTGTTGTGATACCACACAACAACTTGCAACCAATGAAACCAAATTTAAACCAAAACTTGAGATTAAATCACCAGTTGTAAATTATAATTTATGCATATTTTAAAACAATAACCTTTACCTTTACCTAGATTTTGACATAAAAAATAAAAACTACCCCAAAAACATCTGTGTGTGCTTTAATTAATTCTAGTTTTTGGAATTCAATGAAAAGAATTAGTTCATTGGCATTGAACTACATAATATGGTAATCCTCCAAATCCAACTAGGGATGGAGCCTTGTTGAAAGTCAAGCGTCCATAGCCTTGACAAGGTTATCTCTGTAATTCCCCCCAAAAATAGCTCTACTACCAACCAGGCGTCTATTGCCCCGGTAGAGATATTTGGATAGCCTAAATAGTTGATTTCTCTCTTCTTTTTTTAGATATTGCAATGATAGCTCATTTTCCCTTTTGATATTTCAATAATAGCTCATTTTGCAACTTGCACACAATGAAGTCTGCCATTAGGTTGGGAATTACAGTGGTAGTGAAGGTTACCTTTTGATTTTTCATTCAATGCAAATCCCTTCATCAATTCACTTCTTCCCAAAAATGCATTTAATAATTCCCTGTTGGTGCGTATCTTCGGCTAAATTTTACCAATTTATGTCAAATCCTAGCTAACTACAACTCACTATATATTAGAAAATATGCATTAATTAAAATTTAGCAACGAACAATTTAATCACAAAATTTAAATCTAAATTTAGAACCATTAGTCACCACCCTTCTGATTAAATTCTATGGTAACTGCTAAATACTTGGCTAGCACTTTTGATTTGATAACACTACACATTAATGAATCGAGAATATCATGATGATAGTGAAACATGATCATATTATCCTGCATTAAATTTGCACGCCTCAGTTTGCACGTATCACTTCTTTCAAATTACCTAGGTGATGATGTGTGTTTCCTTACTAGCTTCATTTTCCTTTCTACTCTACACACATAATCAGCTTCATAATTAATATGGCTTAAAAAAATACATGAAATGACCACTATTAACTTTGAAATCTTCAACTTGCTTGATTTGCAATCTTCGTGCTGATCAAATTTGAAGCAATTTATCACCAACTTTGTGTAAAGAATTAATTTGATTTAACATTCCACTTTGAAGACAATTATTCAATTACCACCTTGCTTACGATTTCCAAGACTTCACTCAAGGCAACTATGTGCCACAACTTCCTCATGACTTTCTATAAATTCTACACTTCTTGAATTCTTCACACTTTTGCTTAGCTTTCTTGTTATTTTGTATTTCTTGCTCTGCTAATTATTGCTTGCTTCTAAGTTATGGATACTCCAATTTTCTTGTCCTGCTCTCGCCACCAAAATTTATTCTTAGAAAGTATCACACTGCAAAGGATTGAAAAGGTTTTCTACATTCGGACTTCATGTTTCACTGTACCAAATTTGTGCTTAGCTCTTGGGGAAAAGCATGTAGAATCCAGCCACTACTTTTGTTTCTATTCTGACGTGGCTTCTCCTTTTGTAGCATCACTTATGGATATTGGGCTTCATGTAGAAGATGTTCACTTGGATGCCAATTTGATAGTAAGGCCTGATGATCTGTATAGGATCTAGACTAAATTGCAGAAATGAATGCTTAATTTTTTTACAATGTTTATTCCAAGTTAATTAAATCAAAATTAACTTAAGGAAATAACAAAATGAAGAAATTAACAAAACTGAGAGAAGATGAGAGAGAGAAGAAGAGAAGTGCAAACAGTTGATAACGGAGTTCGTCACAATGTGACTACGTCTCCGGGTCCACTCCAATAGAGAGACCGATCTGATTAACTCCAAAAATCAATTACAATAGCACCATAACCATTCTCCAAGCACTTCGGCAGCGTAACGACACTCTGACATGCAAGAATGACTTGAAAACTCTCCAACAAGACCTCTCTTTCGTCACCTCAGCATCAGGACTTCATCACCTAAAAAAAACTTCCTTGAAAAATTATGAGTACCCAACTCACTCACTCTCTCCCCTTTAAATACATAAAATTTGCTCAAATTGGCCTTTAACCAATTGATTTTACAATATTCACCTTATCTCTCCAAAATACAAATCAAATATTTGAAAACCTCCATATCTCCCTAAAAAAACAACTACATCTCCCAATTTTACACATAAAAATCTCTTAAAAATTATTTAAACCCTTCAATAATATTTCCCTCGGGCTTTTGTTGGTTGGGAGGTTTTTATTTAATCCTTTAAAAGGATTATTTGTTATAGTTTTAATTTCAAATTAGGAGTTTGTTTAAATTTTGAGATATTCGGTTTAAAAATAATTAACAAAAGCATTCGATGCCGGCTACATCCACAACCATTCAAATGGGCTAGCGGTGTCAAAAGCTTTTGAGAGCCCGGCCGGTGCGGGTTCAACTCCCGCCGGCTCGTTTTTAAAACAAACTCCCGAAATATTAAACAACAAAAACAACCACACTCCATACTTAGTGAAGCCGGCAGTTGTGGTGCAATGGCTACGCGGGTTATTCGGAGGCGAGTGGTCGGAGGTTCGAATCCTCAACCGAACCTTTTTAACAATCAAAACAATAGCCAAACCGCCGGACGAAGATATAGGCCACGTGGCATGCCGAGGAGGTGCCACGTGGCAAAACCTGATTCAATGAAGGTGCTGACTAGGAGCTCACGTGTCTGCCAACTGGATGCTGATGTGGATGCTGACGTGTCATGATGACGTGGCCTGCTGACTGGACGATGATGTGGCCTGTTGACTGGGCGTACGGACTGCCACGTGTCACTCTGTGATTGGTCCGTACAAATGCCACATGTCACACTCTGGTTTGTTCACATCAGATTCCGTACCATGTTTTGACGTCATCTGTATGGATGATGACGTCATCATTGTGCCTACTAGTCACCAAGTCAACCGAGAGCTTTGACCGCTGATAACTCTCACATACGATGTCGGATTTTGACTAAATGAACGTTGTCGGAATCATCTCGACGAGCTCTTCATGATGACGCCAACTTTGAAGATTTTTGACGATGCCATTTTTTCGCCTTCTGGACGCCCCTGATTCCAGTTTGACCGAAGGTTTGACTGGCTATAACTCGTGCAAACGGACTCCTTTTTGCTCTGTTCAAGTTGCGTTGGAATGAGGACGCTGAGCTCTTTATGATGGTGTAGATTCTAGAGAAAAATGAGACACTTCAATTTTCAATGAAAATATCCACCGGATCAAGCCTCCCCACTAAAGACCTTTTGGACCTCCAAAAGTGGCATTTATTCTGACATTAAGTGAGGACTTGGCCTCCCCACTTGTCATGTATCCTCTGTACATCTGAATACCTGGCTCACAAGCACAATGAAGACTGCAACAAGATTGTTGAACATAAACATTATTCTGTCACTTCCATAAGCATCTACATCAATTGTCGTAGCCACTAACCAACAAAAATTGACTAGCATCAAGCTGAACCATAATGCAGTAATGAAAGAGAATAAGTCAACAATATATCGATCCTTCCCAACAGAAACATTATTACCCAAGGATCCATCAATGCTTTCAATAATCATTTTCTCATGTTGTACTGCAAGTGCATCCTGCAACATCTGACCCTGGTTAGCTACTCCAAGTTCAAGTATAGAACCACCTGTACTGACAGACATAAGAGTTAACTCTTTACTTGCATTAATTACCCTCTTTAACTGCCATGTGTTTGCAAAAGAACGATCAGTCTTAACCCTGTGAGAATGTACAATATACTGAATGCCATCTTTAAACAAGTGATAATGGTTCTTTTCCCTGTAGAAAATAGCTTTTCTGTCATAAAGATAAGGGCTACCAAGCACTATCCCATAGATATCCAGTGGAACTACATCAAATTGTACTTCATCCACAAATTTACTAGTAATTGTGAACCTTAAGGTGCATTGTTTTGTTACTTTCAACTTATCATTTTCACAAATCTAGCCTAGTGGATAAGGTTTCTTATGTTGTGTAGTTTTCAATCCCAAGTTTCTTACAACACTTTCTGAAATTAAATTCACTTGAGAACCACTATCTATGAGTGCATCAATTTTACTGTTCTTAGCAACAACCCTTAAATGAAACAGCTCATTTCTTTTCACATCTTCAGAGAAATCATTAATTGTAGATGAAGAAGCACAACTAGCAACAGAAACACCAGAAATAGGAGCTTTACCTCTTAGACCCATAGCTGTTATCTTAGTCTCATCATCTGAATCTGAACCAAGATCCATAACAACATTTGTGGCTTTCTCCTTACCCTTCTGTTTCTGATTACGTCTTTGAGCCCACTTAGGCTTCAGTTCTGGATGTAACTTCCAACAATGTTCTTCATCATGACCATTCCTGTCACAATGAGAACAAGAAAGTTTCTCATCCTTCTTGACTGTAGCTGCCTTCTTTCCTTTCCCTGTCTCTGCATTCTTAGAAGATTTCTTTACATCATTATCAAACTTGTCAATGAAAGATCCTTTACCCCTTGACTCTAAGTGTGTAGCTTGAATAGACACTTCATCCAAATTACAAGGGTTCAAAACCAAAATGGAATGTCTAAGGTAGGAATGCAAACCTCCTATGTACTTCAACAAAGTGTCCTGGGTGTACAAAGGAACATTCAAAGCAATAGCCCTTTTCCTGAATTCATGGGTGTACTCTTGGACAGTTTGACCCTTCCCTTGCCTAAACATTTTCCAGTCCATCATTAACTGTTGCATGTGTCCTAAGGGATAGAACTGCTTCTTAAGATCATTAATAAATTCTGCCCAAGTTAAACTGACTCTACCATGTTGTGAAACTTCTGCCTTAGACTTACTCTCCCACCAGGTTAAAGTTGTACCTCCTAACCGAAGAGTAGCTAATTGGATCCTATCAACATCATCTAATAGGTTCTGGACTCTACAGTAGACTTCTACTTGCTAAATCCAATCATCCAATTTTTCAGCATTAAGTTCACCACAATATTTTGGTAAGTCAAATTTTACATCCAATTTAATTTTAGGCTTATACCCACTCTTGAAAGGATTAGAAGAAATAGAATGAGGAGAAGATGGAGAAGAAGGAGAAGGAGAAGAGGGAGGAGAAGAAGAAAAGGGGTGATTTGGTTGCTTGCCACCATCTTCAATATGTTTCCCTTTCTTGTCTTCGCGATCTTCTTGCTTCGACGAACTTCTTCACGTTCCTTCCGCTCTTGTCTCTCCTAAAAAAGAATGTCCACCTTAGCCTTCATCTCAAGGAATGCTCTTCGAAACTCCTGCTCACTAATTTCTTCATAAACCTCCATTCCAGAAACTGACATCTTTGGAAATGTTCTACGCTTTCCGATCTCAGGATTAAATTCTTCGAGCTTGCCTTCGCCCTTCTGAATCCTGGATCTCGTTAGCATTCAAAAAAACAAATAACTACAATAATAGCCAACTAAGCTTTGATACCAACTTGATCTGTATAGGATCTAGACTAAATTGCAAAAATGAATGCTTAATTTTTTTACAATGTTTATTCCAAGTTAATTAAATCAAAATTAACTTAAGGAAATAACAAAATGAAGAAATTAACAAAACTGAGAGAAGATGAGAGAGAGAAGAAGAGAAGTGCAAACAGTTGATAATGGATTTCGTCACAACGTGACTACGTCTCCGGGTCCACTCCAATAGAGAGACCGATCCGATTAACTCCAAAAATCAATTACAATAGCACCATAACCATTCTCCAAGCACTTCGGCAACGTAACGACACTCTGACATGCAAGAATGACTTGAAAACTCTCCAACAAGACCTCTCTTTTGTCACCTCAGCATCAGGACTTCATCACCTGAAAAAAACTTCCTTGAAAAATTATGAGTACCCAACTCACTCACTCTCTCCCCTTTAAATACATAAAATTTGCTCAAATTGGCCTTTAACCAATTGATTTTACAATATTCACCTTATCTCTTCAAAATAAAAATCAAATATTTGAAAACCTCCATATCTCCCTAAAAAAACAACTACATCTCCCAATTTTACACATAAAAATCTCTTAAAAATTATTTAAACCCTTCAATAATATTTCCCTCGGGCTTTTGTTGGTTGGGAGGTTTTTATTTAATCCTTTAAAAGGATTATTTGTTATAGTTTTAATTTCAAATTAGGAGTTTGTTTAAATTTTGAGATATTCGGTTTAAAAATAATTAACAAAAGCATTTGATGCCGGCTACATCCACAACCATTCAAATGGGCTAGCGGTGTCAAAAGCTTTTGAGAGCCCGGCCGGTGCGGGTTCAACTCCCGCCGGCTCGTTTTTAAAACAAACTCCCGAAATATTAAACAACAAAAACAACCGCACTCCATACTTAGTGAAGCCGGCGGTTGTGGTGCAACGGCTACGCGGGTTATTCGGAGGCGAGTGGTCGGAGGTTCGAATCCTCAACCGAACCTTTTTAACAATCAAAACAATAGCCAAACCGCCGGACTAAGATATAGGCCACGTGGCATGCCGAGGAGGTGCCACGTGGAAAAACCTGATTCGATGAAGGTGCTGACTAGGAGCTCACATGTCTTCCAACTGGATGCTGATGTGGATGCTGACGTGTCATGATGACGTGGCCTGCTGACTGGACGATGACGTGGCCTGCTGACTGGGTGTATGGACTACCACGTGTCACTCTGCGATTGGTCCGTACAAATGCCACATGTCACACTCTAGTTTGTTCACATCAGATTTCGTACCATGTGCTGACGTCATCTGTACGGATGATGACGTCATCATTGTGCCTACTAGTCACCAAGTCAACCGAGAGCTTTGACCGCTGATAACTCTCGCATACGATGTCGGATTTTGACGAAACGAACATTGCCAGAATCGTCTCGATGAGCTCTTCGCGATGATGCTGACTTCAAATATTTTTGATGATGCCATTTTTTTGCCTTCTGGACGCCCCTGATTCCAGTTTGACCAAAGGTTTGACTGGCTATAACTCGTGCAAACGGACTCCTTTTCGCTCCGTTCAAGTTGCGTTGGAATCAAGACGCTAAGCTCTTTATGATGGTGCAGATTCTGGAGAAAAATGAGACACTTCAATTTTCACTAAAAATATCCACCGGATCACCCGAATATTTGGAGAATTTGGATACTATTTTGTTTGTTGCACACCCAACCATCGGAATCCCTTCCATGGATGATATTCCTCATTTCCTAGAACACGGGGAAGTAGTTCCACTGTGGCCTTTCCTCACTAACCTCCATATTTCTGACTTTTAAGTTCACCGGGAACTCATCTACATAGGGAATTTGGTCCTGATAGATGAGACATCCCACATTGACTGATGGCTACTACTACGTGCAGTTCAATTTACTCTTTTTTTACTTTTTGATCTTTTGAAGCAAGAATTTCAATACTCCATGTATATACGTGATATACACACATATATATAGCTTTTTAGTACATCTTAAAGTGTGTATTTACCGTGCATGGTTTTATCATTTTCATTTCATAGCATAATTTTACAAATATTTGCATTAATTCTCATGTGTAAGATAAGTAAGCAGAATTTGCTAATGCAGAGGGCAAACGAAAAGGAAAAGAAAAGGAAAGAATGAAAAATGATAGAAAAGAAAAGCAAAACTAAACAAAACAAACCCTAACAAAATCAAAATAACCCTAACTAACGAAACCTCTAATTTAAAAAACCATTAACCCTAATAAAACAAATTATTTTGATTTCAATAACTATTTCCATTATTCTTTTAGTATGAATTACAACAAGTTTATCCTTAAATTCATTCAACAAAATTTCAAGAGTTCTACTATAACAATGAATTCTTCCAATTTTTTTGTGTTTAATAATCATAAATTCAAAGGTGTACTTACCAATGACTTGGCTCATACGTATGAAAATTACCTCATTAAAGGTCAATTGCACACACTTCGTCTGATGCGACCATACTCTACCTTCTTTCAGCCCTAGTTCATGGCTTGTTCCTTCACTTTGTTTGCTTCCATGAATGGTTGTGTCCATTTCTCAGCTTTCTCCTCTGAAAATCTTTGTGTCTTTGGTCATATCTTCACTTGCACTTTGTTAGACCAAGATATATCACAATTTATATTGTTATTAGAGAGAGAAAAAGTAAAAATTTGATACTATGTATCTATTAACATAGGGATTTGCACCCAAAGACAAGTTGAAAAACTGTTAAATCCTATGCACATGGGACTATTCTCAAGCTATGGGTATCCTATGGTGAGAATAGACCTCTAGGTTTTGGGTTGGTTCCCTTTGGATAATTCTTGTAAACATTGATTTTTAATAGAGGGAAAGGGATAAAAGGGTAAAGCTTGGCAAAAATAAACTTAAGACTAATGGGTGATACACCAAATGGATAAACCTTGGAATGCTTTTGAAACTCACAAATCTGTCAATTTAAGAAACTAAAATATCTCACAACTCATTTGCACATGCTTGCAAAAGTGTTTCTAATGAAAGGCTTCAGTTTTCTAATCCTCATAAGAAGGAAAACAAGATTGTTTTCACAATTTTGATGCAACAGAAAGACAAACACATTCATAGACCTGCACTATAACATGCTACCTTTTGTATTCCACATTCAAGGAATTGATAAAATAAAGGATAACACAGTATTTTAATCAAATTATTCACTAATCAACACTGTAACAAAAAGAGAATTGAGGAGGAAACAAGCTTCTTCTATTAAAAATCAGGACTCTCTTGCATTCTAAGGAAAAAATGCCTTACAAAAATATCTAAAATCTTAGAAAAAATGAGTTACAAAGGATGAATCAACTACATTAGCAATCACCAAACTCAAAACTAGTGCTAATAAATGAGAGAGAAGATAGACATGTAGAAAAGCCTCCAAAATTTGAATTTGAATCTTGGCTCCAAAAACCTGATGTGTTGTCCACCTTCTCCTCAAAACAAGGCATGTGACTATTGAGAACTCCTCCAAACATGCATTAAGAGTTCTCCAAACTCAAAACAACCTCATGGGTCATATGAAACTAAAAATACCTCAAAATCAAGCTCAAAACTGATGTAACAAGATGTCATATGCCTGATTTCGCTCCTTGACTCAAGTCAAGTCAAATGGAGTTCAAAACTGATGTAGAGCTGTCCATTAAGTGCCTCAAACTCTTGATTTTCCTCCATGTGTTGGCACAATTTTCTCAATCAACCCCATGATTCAAGCAAAGCTTCAAAAGCTCCATCTAACCTCATATTGACTAAGCCTTTTGACTAGCACTTTTGAACACATGTCCCTTTATTTGTATTTAAAAAATAATTAGACTAAGTGTTTTATAAATACAATACTTAGCTAAAATTCATACATTTAAGATTTAATACAAAATTTAAAAAGGATGACTCAGCCAAAAAGAGTCAAAGCAAATACTTGAAGTCACAAGGCTTAATACATGGCATATGTAAGACTTTTAAAATATAAGGCATGAGACATGAATCTTATCCCTCACTCCACATTAGTCAACACCTTATATTTTTAAATCATAAGATAAAAATGCCACAAAGGCATGTCGACCTAATATGGGAAATAACCCTAAACAAAGGGAAAAGAAAATACATGTTCATTTGTTATTTTGAGCTTCCTTTGGAAGCTTCTCCACTGCGGCTAGGGTTTCACAACTCAGAGCTTCCTGAAGGCGATACATGGAGGATTTGAACTCACAATGGCCTTCTTTCGATAGATAATCTTACCAAAAAGCTTGAGGTAAGCTTTATGAGTACATTTAGCCATTTTGTTTCATTTTAGAAAGAAAAGAGGCTTAAAATCGATCTCAATTCATAGAAAGGTGAATATACTTTCTATTTTGTGTATTTCCAGCTATAAATACATATATTTTTGAAGATAGTTTATCATTCTTGTATAGATCTGAAGATTATAAGAAACCCCAGGCTGTTTTCCATGTATTCCTGAGCTTCAAAAATATTACTTGCTCCCATGGTTGAACCCTTCATACTCTTTCTGTATTTTTTCTTTGTTTCTTCCTCGTGGTTCCATGGTTGCGCCCTCCATCTGTGTTGAGATATTTGGATCCTTTATGCAGCCTTAACCCAGTTTGTTTATTTTCATGGAAGCCATAGCCATGTCTGATTTTCTAGGTATTTTTGTGCTTACATAATTTTGAGGGTTTCCTCACATTCTCCTCATTTTAAAAGACTTTAGAAGGCTTCCTTTGATAAAACAAGAAAATGGGTATCATTATAACCTTAGGCCGCGGCCTCTTTCTCTGTATTCCTTTCATGTGAAGCAATTAAAAGACTCTCTTCCTTACATTCACATACATATGCATTATATAATACTTCAGGGTATCTGCATTTAGAATCATGATTAGTTGACTTCACCTACAGGTATGATGAAAGCTCACACTGTTGTGCTTTTTGTCATATTGTTGAATCATTAAATGAAGTTGTAATGGCCTTGCATCTGTCTGATAAAGGATTGTCATATATTGTTTGATTTGGAATTCTTACATTTATCAAAGTCACTAACTTTGTATTTCCCAAAAATGGTTGCTAATTATGATTACTGTGTGGTTTGTTCATTCGAGGTGTTCATATCTTCACAAATAAGTAATGTTGAAGCAAAAGCTAAATATGGTGATTTTTTTTCGCTTCAATTGTGATGTTCTATTTTGCAAAAGGAATGCTTACTTCAAGATGATAAATATCATCTTCATATGACTGTCTTATGAAGTAAATATTGTGTATTGTAATTGCATGTGATTGTTGTTGTGAATGCTTCTATCTCCTTGGTACTGAAACTTGTTTTTGCTGCTATACAAATTCATTGTTCTCCTTTTATGCAACAATGCCCCTTGACTTCTCTTATGAATGCAATCTTCACAGTGACCTCTGACTTGCAAGATAATTGTGGTTGATAGAGTTTGAGGAGACATATTGTCATACACTTTCAAATATGCACTATGTATTGTCTTATAGCATGAACATATATCACTGTTTTCATATTGGCCTTAGCTTCAAAACTCAAACATTTCTATTCTAAATCAATATTTGAGAAGAGTTGTCCTCTCAAATGTGACCATCCTTTGTGTAAATGAATATCCCCTATTTGCACCATGGAATATATTGAACTTTCAAGGGATTTCCATTTCAATTTAATTGCTTTGTGCTAATATGATCTTTCCTCTTGTCAAATTGATCTCTCCACGACACCTCTTTATATGTCAGTTCACTCATCTAATACCTTTACTGCTATGTATATCTTTTTTATATCATGAAACACACATTTGGATTATGTGTTAATGATTTTCCCATTTGAATTTCATCTTACTTTACTTGTTAACTATATGATTTAGAAAACCATTTTTTGCATACTCTTGATAGTTTCATTTCATTACTTAATGCTTGTAGACACTGTCATAACTTCATTAGAACATTTTGTCATTGAATGCTACTATTCCATTTTGCTCATGTAGCTGCCTCCTGAAGAAATACTTGTGAACTTTATATGTATGCTTTTTCACTATCATTGAACAGTTGATATAATGACCTTAAACATTGCATTTCCCTCTTAAATAAGCTCAATCAAGTTGATTATTTGATAACTCAGCATGTCAAGCTCGACCCTTGTAGGAGCCACATTTTACCCCACATGCTGAAGCTTAAAAATTAGCAACAAAAAAATTTCTTGTATCTGCACATGACACAAACAAGTCAGTAAAAAATAGTGGATTCAATGATTCCTTTCTAATGATTTGACCTGGTAGTTCTTTCATTTATCTCGCGGATGTTGACTAAGTTGATTTGATTTAATAACAAGTGCAAATTATATCTCTGTTGAACTGAACATGTTTTAGGATCTCATGACATGAGCTCTAACAAAACTTTTAAAATACTTGCAGGTTTTGGAGCTCAGGAGCAATGGAGTTAGAGACTAAAGATATTGAAGATCAAGATGAACCTGTGGGATCAACCCTACACCATCCCTCAAGGCAATGATGTACATGACCTCCTTTCTAATCTTACTTTACTTTTCTTGTTCTTCAGTTTTATGATTTGTTCTTCTTGTTGAATTAAATCAACTTAGTCTACCCACGGCTTGTGTGGGATCACAGAAACATATCTCTTAATAAATGAATTGTTCATGATATTAAATGGCTTATGATCAGCAATCTAAGTTTGTTCCATTTACATGATTTGAAACAATGAAATTGCAATTTTTTAGAATATATATTCTGTAATCAAAATGAATGATTTATATTTTTGTTCTGCAATTTCTTTTGATAATCAGCAATGATAAATATTTGCAGAAAAATATTTCAACGTTTCACTTCAATCTTCTAAATTTTTCCTTTCCAAGTGAAGCTTGTTTATTGGTTTGTCTGAATTGTTTAGCAGTTTATCATAAACCATTTGAATTATTTGAACAAGTTAACTCATTCATTTTGAAAGTAAGGATTCATTGGATAACTCAAAATTTTATACCCTAGCAAATAAACTTCACTAAATCTTCACTAATTTTAAGCAAGTAGCTAAACATTAGTAACATTTCTGGCGACCTCTCAGGGGTTTTTACCTGCTAAACAAAATAGGCCAGTTGTCTTGCTTATCCATTGGGTGTGGAGTCTATTTATGCCTTTTCCTGACTTGAAAAACTTTGTACAAAACTCCTTCATTTTGTTGTAACTTTTAAAACTTTGGTTTTACTAGTTACAATTCCATGGGCTATACATTTTTTGTTCATGACATTGAAGCTCTATTCCATGTTATGAATAAGAGGTGTTTATTTCATTGAGCTATAACTAGTAACTGCAGAGCTTGTATTTCTCCCCCAGCAAAACTCAAAGTAAACTACCAATTGTGCAAAACAACACTTAGGGAAAAGATAGATGCAACTAGTCTATGTGCAGAAGCAGTTATTGAAGATCTAGAATTTACTCAAATATGTACAGATTAGATCCTACCTCAAAAGCAATGATTGAGGTGAATCCCATTCACTGGGATTGGCTCCACTTCACCATCCAACTTAGACAATTGGAAGGAATTATGTTGTTTCTTTTTAGTACTGATGTAAGGCCTAGTCCAGAATGCATTAAACTTGGAGTACTTTCTAGGTTTACTTTTTAGTTCATCCCACTTCAGAACTATGTCACCTTCTTGGAATACCCTTGGAGATGCTCTCTTATCAAATGATCTTTTTACTTGAACTTGATATTACTCAATCTTCTTCATTACTTCAGCTCTAGTCTCTTCAAGTTCAATCAGCTGAGCCAATCTTGTTGTCATAGGCTCTTCCTCAATCAATTCAAGCTAATTTACCAAATCAAGGGTTGGGAGCTCAAGTTAAATAGGCAGTCTTGCCTCTTTTCCATACACAAGCATGTATGGTGAAAATCCAATTGACCTTTTTGGTGTTATTTTGTTAGCCCACAAGGTTGTTTTTAGCTTGGTATGCTAAGCTCTTTGGTTACCTTCCATAGTCCTCTTGATAATCCTCAGAAGGTTCTTATTACTGGACTCAGCTTGTCCATTGCCTTGAGGATAGTAGTTAGAAGATGTATTCAGATAGACACCATTTCTAACAGCCCACTCAAATATCTTAGTTCCTATAAAAGCAAGTACACTATCTGAAACAATAGATTCAGGAACTCCAAACCTGGTTATCAGCTCTTCATAAAAGTTTAGAACAGTTGTCTCATTTGCTTCTTTAAGTGCTACAGCTTCAGTCCATTTTGAAAAATAATCTGTAGTTATGAGCACCCACTTGCGGCCTGCACTTGATGGTGAGTTTATGACTCCAATGAAATCTAAGCCCCACTTCATAAAGGGTTGTTCAATTTGAACTGGTTGTAATGAAAGGGTTACCAGCGTCTCTTTTCCTACAAATATAGCACATTCTTTGCACTTTCTCACCCATGAATGGGCATCTTTGAATAAGGTAGGCCAGTAATAGCCTCCTTTCATTTTCTTAAGATTTGTAGCTATTGGAGAGAAATTTCCACCAACTGATCCCTCATGAAACTCATGTAACACTCTATCAATTTGATCAGCATCAATACATCTAAGCAGTACACCATGAAAATCCTTTCTAAATAGCAAACCATTCAATAGAACATAAGGTATTAATTTTAATCTATAATACCTTATTTTCGATTTAGTCAAACCAGGAGGACACTCACCAGTTAACAAGAAATGTGCCATTTCTCTTTCCCAACCTATAGAAGAAACAAGTGCAGCAATTTGTTCCTCATCCTGATGAGCTAAAACAATACTTTCTTCTTCTTTTGTGTTGTTGTTACTATTTTCAGTAAGTTATTCACAGGGACCTTTTCCTCTTATCAACTTGGTAACCTTGATTTCAAGGTCATACCCCATCACCTTAGTCACCCAACCAGCTCTTTTACTGTTCAAATCTTTATTCAACAAAAACTCCTTGATTGAAGGGTGAGCAACCAGCAATTTAATCCTATTATTAGACAACATATGTCTAAATTTCTTTAAACTTCTGATAATAGCTAAGACATTCTTTTCAATAAAGGAATAATTAAGCTCATAGTCCTTAAGACTCTGACTGAAAAAAGATATGGGTTGTTCTAATCCATGATCATTCCCCTGAACTAGCATAGCTGCAATACTGTCAATGTTTCCATATGCATACAAAGTAAATTCTTTTGAAAAATCTGGGTTTAACAAAGTAGGAGCAGTTGCAAGTGCTTCTTTGATAAGATGAAAACTCCTCTTTCCTTCCTTAGTCTAGCTAAGAGAAACATTCTTTTTTAACTGTAGACATCTAAATTTAATCACTTCCATATGGTTAAATTTAATGTCTTTCTATCTATCGTGTTAATATTAATTCATTAAATTAATATTACACCTTTTGTCTCATGTCGGTAAAGTATTTAATAATTAATACTTTGTCTTTCACCTTATTCCTCTCTAAATTAAATAAATACGCTAATTTATTTAATTTAGTCATTTTTACCCTTTTGATTTAAAATCAATTTAAAATTCTTCACTTGTCACATCCTCCATAACCTTGCCCTAATCTGAATTAATTTAATTAATTCATGATTATGATGTGCATCCTCTTAATCAGAGATTAATGTCACATCCTCCTACATTTTCCACTTGCCTCTAATCTTCCATTAATTAGCTTAATCCAATGTTTGCACAACCTTAACCAAGGTCATTAGCTAAAATTAACACCATTTTTTGGTCAATTCTTTCATTTTTCCTTTTTGGGCATTAACCCCCTTTCCCATGTGAATTTTTAATTCACATTTATTTGTCCTAGATTCCCCTCCTTTATATGTGAATTTTTAATTCACATTCCATTCTTCCAAGGCTTCTAGAACCTTGGACTTGTCAAAATCTCCACATGTGACCAAGTCCCACCTTTTTGGAGCCCACCTTTTACCCTCTAGATCATCCTAGGAATGTGAATTTTTAATTCACATTTATATCCCCAACCACCTTTCCTTTTCCCATGTAGATTTTTGAGGAATTCCAAAATTACTCAAATGTCTCTTTCAATCCCACTTGGGGACAAGAAACCCCTTTTTAAGGAAATCTCCTCACTCCCCAAGGTGCATGTCCTTTTCCACCTCATGTACCTTCGTGACACCTCACTTACACCTCATATCCCGTTGTCCACTTCACCCTCCACATGTCAAGATGTGAGGGCTTGTGGGTTCTCAACCCACCATAGCCCTTCATCTTGGCCTTGTTGGATGCATCTTGACCGTTAAATTCTCTAGAGAATTCAAATTCTCCTATAAGTACCCCCTCCCCAAGGGCATTTTCAACACTTAGCAATCTTGCAACTACATGCTGTCAATTTGTAGTCTCAATCCTTTGCCACCATTTAGCCATTTCTTTTGATCATATTGCACATCTAATCTTGCATCTAGTCACTCAAGCCATCATCTAAGGAGCACACAAATCATCCCAAGCAAGGGCCAATCAAGGAGAAATCAACAGCAAGGAAGGTGAAATCGTTTGTATCTTATTTTGTCCATTTTCCTTATTGTTTATCACTCCTTTGGCTAATCTCGAGGTGTCTTTGGTATTTTATCATTTGCATTCTTAAGTTTTTTTGCACATTTAGAGTAGGATAAATTCCAAGGTATACATTAACATTGAAGTCAAAGGCACTAATAACTCAGCAACATCTAGGATAAATCTTCTTACAAAGTTTATTCTACCTAGGAAACTTTGCAGAACTTTTTTGTGTGCTGGTAAAGGAAGAGAAAGAATTGCACTTACTCTCTCTAGATCTATGGAAATTCCATGTTTCGATACAATATATCCAATTAATTTACCTTCATGGACAATGAAGATAGATTTCTTTGTGTTGAGAGAGACACCAAATTCTCTACATCTTTCAAAGATTTTCCTTAAATGATCAAAGTGTTCATTTGAATTCTTTGAAAAAATAGTTATGTCATCCAAATAAACTAATACAATCTTATACATCAAACCTTTGAAACCCATGTCCATAACTTTATGAAAAGTAGCTCCAACATTTAATAAACCAAATGGCATCCTCTTGTAAGCCATTGTACCCCATTTAGTTGTAAATGTTATCTTAAACTAATCTTCCTCCTTAACCAGGATCTGGTTATATCCTGAGAAGCCATCTAATAAAGATAATCTCTTAGAACCTGAAACAACTTGAAGAATTTTTTCCATGGAAGGTAAAGGGTGATGATCTTTCAGGGAAGCTCTATTAAGATCTCTAAAATTAACACAAAGTTTGATTTCACCACTTTTCTTTCTCACAAGTACTAGATTGGATACCCAAGAGGTGTGCTTAATTGGATAAATGATACCACTCTCAATGAGTTTATTCAACTCTTTAATCATGAGAGGCTCAAGCTTGGGGTTAAGTGGCCTCTATTTTTGTCTTATAGGCTTAGCATTTGGTTCAAGTTCAATAGCATGTTGGGTAATAGAAGGATCAAAACATTGCATATCTAAGTATTCCCAAGCAAATATGTCACTAAACTCTTGACAAAGTAAAATAAATGCATGCTTTTCTTCTAATATGCATACCTTACCAAGCTTTAAAAGCTTATCTTTGCAGATCTTAACACCTTCATAATGATCTTCTTTAATCTACAAGCTAGCTTTTTCTTTTCTGACTTGATAATCTGTATTGAAAATAGACTCAAAAGTAACCAAGCCTTTGGGAAGTTTGTTGGTTTTCAGTTGTATGATCTGATCCTCATACTATTGTTTGAGTTTCTCCTTATTATCATTAGAAAATTATGCTTCTTCTCTCAAGAAATTAATAATCTATTGGTCATTTTCAAAGACTTGCCAATGTTCATTATTGTTAGGAATTGATGACCTAACAATAACTTTTACATATTGTTGTTCTTTAGAATTACTGATATCATTTGGGATATCATATTGAGAACCTATGGCTGCCAATCTATTAGCATGATTATTTTCAGTTCTGGGAATTGACAGCAAATTAAAAGCTTGAAAATCTTGAATAAGATCTCATACTCTATGCTTATAAGACTTGAGAAGATCATTCTTAGTAGTATGGATACCTCTAACTTGATTAACAATCAGTTTTGTACCACCAAAAACTTGTAAATAGCAAATAACTCTCTTTTTTTCCCACTGAAGACCATGAATCAGAGCTTCATACTCAATTGTATTATTGGTGCAGCCGAATGTGAACCTAAATGTTGAATAGTATTTTTCACCAGCTAGAGAAATAAGCATACAACCACCTCTAGCACCATTTCTACTCCTTGAACCATCAAAGAACAGCTTCCAAACCTCATTTACTTGTTGATTTGATTGTTGTTCAACACTTTTTTCCACATTAGGCATAACATAACCAGATTCATGCATCATATAAAATCCAAAATTTACCTCTTCAAGTTGTTCATTTAAAGAATTTTGAAGATTCTTTGCTGCCCAATCATCCAACAGAATATATAGAATATCCTCTATCTGAGTAGCAGTCTCATTGGCTACAGTAATATCTTCTTGATCAAATAGAGCACAATTTACAATAGTTGTTGCATTGACAACACTTGGATTATATGGCTCAATATGATTCTTAGCAACAGGTTTTGACCTGATAGTGACTTTGGTTCCATACCTGGTCCTAAATAACATATGAGACCAATCAGAGGACAGGTATCCTACAATCTTAGCTGTGAAATCATAAGATAAACAAATTGCAAAGTATGGAGGCAACTCTATGACATAAACATCCTGAGGTATTGAGAAATTTTGGCATGTGTGCAATGTAAGACTTAGAATTTTAATGACTACTACTATCTTAACAGCAGTACCATCTAGTTGAACTACCCCTTTTTCTAATGGCTCATATTCTATTCCAAGATTTTCTACAATTTGCTTGGGAATTACAGAACTGCTAGCCCCATAATCAATCATATAATTGTGTATTAAATGTTGAAAAACAATTAGAGAAACATAGAAAGGGGGTGGTTTAAATACCTTGGTAGGTTGTTCTTTCTTTTCAGGAGAGTCATTTGTAAGAACAACCTTAGTAGGTTGTTGATTTAAAACTTCCTCAGACAAAGAAAATTTTGAAAGAGCCTCTTGTAAGAGATATTTTTTCCCAAGAAGAGCCAAAGACTCCCACATAGAAACACTAACATTAGTCTTCTTCATATGCTCTAAAATATTAAAATTACTAGCACTGACCTTTTGTTGTCCTTTGAGAACAGCAACATTTTTCTGAACTTGTGTTTATTGAACTAGTACTCCAGGCTGATCTCTACCAACCACAGAATGTGTTCTTGGTAGAACTTGACCTTGTGAACTCGTGGATGGCTGATTTCTACCTTCATCAATCTGCTGCCCTAAGTCAACAGCCCTTTTCTTACTCCTTGTATTGGATGCTATAGAATCATTTGACTGATTATGTGCATTATTAAACCCACAAAACTCCTCACCTTGCCAGTTCATGAAAGTAACATCTATATTTCCTTGTTCCACATGAGAAAACTGTTATTCATGAGCCTCCTATGATGATTTTTTTGGAACAACAACACTACTTTGCACCATTAGTTCTTGATTGAGAATTCCATTGGAACAGGTAGACTGGTTATGTGGCTGATTACATGGAAAACACCATTCGTAATCAACAGCTAAGTTTTTTTGTATAGGTACTACCTCCTTAGATGAACAAGGGGCATTGGGTTTATAAGGTTGGAAATGCCTTTGATTGAAATTCCTCCTCTAAATTTGAGGATTTGACTGATACTGAGCTTGGTAAGGGGCTTGGTATGGTAGCTGCTTTTGCTACTTTTTTATGTTAACCAACTCATTACCAAAATTTTGTAGAGTCTTTTGAATATTCTCATTTCTACTCCTTAATACTAACTAGTTCCTGAAACTAACTAGGAATAGCATGCTCTTGAGTTGCTACTTGTGTATTAAAGGTTGGAAATGCAGGAACAACAGCTACAATAGGTGGTATAACAAAAGTAGTTGGTTGTAAATCGACAAAATAAGGTATAGGAGGCCTAGGGGCTAACTTCCCAGCTTGAATGAAATTATTCTTAGCCCTAACAGCAATATCAAATGTTGTTGGTAATGTATCCCCTCCAAAATATTGGATCAAAAGTGCAATATCACTATTTAATGCTTCTAAGTAATACAGAAAAGCATGATCATTAGAAGGCTTTACCGTGGCTAGAATTCAGTTCCAAGTCTTCTTGCACAAGTAGTTGAAGTCCACTAGATGTTCATGTGGTGCTCTCTTGATGGTAGTGAGCTGCTCCACCAATGACAGATGGTATGATTTGTCCTCAAACTGCTTGCTCAATTTTTCTCCAAGATGATCCCATGTTGTTTATGAATTTACTAGTAGCCCTCTAAACCATTGAAAATATTTACCCTTAAAAGAGGTTTCCAAGAGCCTTACTAAATATCTTGCTTAGTAATATGATGCAAACCACACAACGAAGCCACATCTCAAATATGCTCAATGGTTGTTGTGAGATCTTCACTAGCAAAGAATGGTAAGCTCTTAAGGGCTAATGTTGGAATATTATTATGTTGGGCTAAATTCAAGGGGCTTCCTTAATCAAATGAAACAAAAGGATGATTCCTAGGTGGAGGATGAGCCATATTGACCACTCGAGAATTAATACTACTTAATGAACTACTTGAAACGGTAGAACTAGCTGAAATCTAAATTGCAGAACTTACAAACAGAGGATTATTGAAGGATGAAACAGGGTTTGTTGCTCTCCTAATAACTCTGGTACTTCTTGATGGTAGCTCTAAATGTTCTACAGGTTCTGCAGTTTTCCTAGTTTGGTAACTTCTCATGTGCTTCATTGAAAACTACTAAAACCAACATCTGGAGTCACCAAGTGTGAAAAAAAAATCCTTCTTCAAGGCTGAAAACTATTGCTCACACTATTACAGCAGCAAAATATAGCTCTTTTTGAACTAATGAAACAGTTCAATGTCCCACCGGGCATGCAAAAAATTTTAACACAGGGACTTGCATCTAAAGAAATGTTGAAACACTCTTAAATCCTATACACACGGGACTATTCTCAGGTTGTGGGTATCCTATGGTGAGAACAGACCTCTAGGTTTTGGGTTGGTTCCCTTTGGATAATTCTTGTAAACACTAATTTTTAACAGAGGGAAAGGGATAAAAGGATAAAGCTTGGAAAAAATAACTTAAGACTAATGGGTGATACACCAAATGGATAAACCTTGGAATGCTTTTGAAACTCAAATCTGTCAATTTAAGAAACTAAAATATCTCACAACTCATTTGCACATGCTTGCAAAAGTGTTTATAATGAAAGGCTTCAGTTTTCTAATGCTCATAAGAAGGAAAACAAGATTTTTTTCACAATTCTAATGCAATAGAAAGACAAACACATTCATAGAACTGCACTATAATATGCTACCTTTTGTATTCAACATTGACGGAATTGATAAAATAAAGGATAATACAGTATTTTAATCAAATTATTCACTAATCAACACTATAACAAAAAGAGAATTGAGGAGGAAACAAGCTTCTTCTATTGAAAATCAAGACCCTCTTGCATTCTAAGGCAAAAATGCTTTACAAAATATCTAAAATCTCATAGAAAAAATGAGTTACAAAGGATGAATCAATTGCATCAACAATCACCAAACTCAGAACTAGTCCTAAGAAATGAGAGAGAAAATAGACTTACAGAAAAGCCGCCAAAATTTGAATTTGAATATTGGCTCCAAAAATATGATGTGTTGTCCACCTTCTCCTCCAAACAAGGCATGTGACTATTGAGAACTCCTCCAAACATGCATTAAGAGTTCTCCAAACTCAAAACAACCTCATGGGTCGTATGAAACTAAAAATCCCTCCAAATTAGGCTCAAAATTGAATGTAACAAGATGTCATATGCCTGATTTTGCTCCTTGACTCAAGTCAAGTCAAATGGAGTTCAAAATTGATGTAGAATTGTCCATTAAGTGCCTCAAACTCCTGGTTTTCCTCCATGTATTGGCACAATTTTCTTAATCAACCCCATGATTCAAGCAAAGCTTCAAAAGCTCCATCTGACATCCTATTGACAAAGCCTTTTGACTAGCACTTTTGAACACATGTCCCTTTATTTGTATTTAAAAAATAATTAGACTAAGTGTTCTATAAATACAACACTTAGCTAAAAGTTTTACATTTAAGATTTAATGCAAAATTTAAAAAGCATGACTCAGCCAAAAAGAGTCAAAGCAAATACTTGAAGTCACAAGGCTTAATACATGGCGTATGTAAGACTTTTAAAATATAAGGCATGGGACATGAGTCTTAGCCCTCACTCCACATTACTCGATACCTTATATTTTTAAATCATAAGATAAAAATGCCATAAAGGCATGTCGACCTAATATGGGAAATAATTCTAAACAAAGGGAAAAACAAATACATGTTCATTTATTATTTTGAGCTTCCTCTGGAAGCTTCTCCACTGCAGATAGGGTTTCGCGGCTCAGAGCTTCCTGAAGGTGATACATGGAGGATTTAAACTCACAGTGGCCTTCTTTCGATAGATAATCTTACCAAAAAGCTTGAGGTAAAATTTATGAGCACATTCAGGCATTTTGTTTCATTTTCTGGAAAGAAAAGAGGCTCAAAATTGAGCTCAATTCATAGAAAGGTGAATATACTTTCTATTTTGAGCATTTCCAACTATAAATACATATATTTTTGAAGATAGTTTATCATTCTTGTATAGATCTAAAGATTATAAGAAACCCAAGTCCATTTTCCATGTATTCCTGAGTTTCACAAATATTGCTTGCTCCCATGGTTGTGCCCTCCATATTCTTTTTGTATTTTTTCTTTGTTTCTTCCTCATGGTTCCATGGTTGCGCCCTCCATCTATGTTGAGATATTTGGATCCTTTATGCAGGCTTAACCCAATTTGTTTATTTTCATGGAAGCCACGGCCACGTCTGATTTTCTAGGTATCTTTGTGCTTACATAATTTTGAGGGTTTCCTCACATTCTCCTCATTTTAAAAGACTTTAGAAGGCTTCCTTTGATAAAACAAGAAAATGAGTATCATTATAACCTCAAGTCGTGGCCTCTTTCTCTATATTCCTTTCATGTGAAGCAATTAAAAGACTCTCTTCCTTACATTCACATACATATGCATTATATAATACTTCAGGATATTTGCATTTAAAAGCATGATTAGTTGACTTCACCTACAAGTATGATGAAATCTCACACTGTTGTGCTTTTTGTCATATTGTTGAATCATTAAATGAAGTTGTAATGACCTTGCATCTCTCTGATAAATGACTTTCATATATTGTTTGATTTGGAATTCTTACACTTATCAAAGTCACTAACTCTGCATTTTCCAAAAATGGTTGCTCATTGTGATTACTGTGTGGTTTGTTCATTCAGGATGTTCATATCTTCACAAATAAGTAATGTTGAAGCAAAAGTTGAATATGGTGTTTTTGTTTCACTTCAATTGTGATGTTCTATTTTGCAAAAGGAATGCTTACTTCAAGCTGATAAATATCATCTTCATATGACTGTCTTATGAAGTAAATACTGTGTATTGTAATTGCATGTGATTGTTGTTGTGAATGCTTCTATCTCCTTGGTACTGAAACTTGTTTTTGCTGCTATACAAATTCATTGTTCTCCTTTTATGCAACAATGCCCCTTGACTTCTCTTATGAATGCAATCTTCACAGTGACCTCTGACTTGCAAGATAATTGTGGTTGATAGAGTTTGAGGAGACATACTGTCATACACTTTCAAATATGCACTATGTATTATCTTATAGCATGAACATATATCACTGTTTTCATATTGGCCTTAGCTTCAAAACTCAAACATTTATGTTCTAAATCAACATTTGAGAAGAGTTGTCATCTCAAATGTGACCATCCTTTTCTGTAAATGAATATCCCCTGTTTGCACCATGGATTACATTGAACTTTCAAGGGACTATCATTTCTCTTTAATTTCTTTATGCTAATATGATCTTTCCTCTTGTCATATTGATCTCTCCACGACACCTCTTTATATGTTAGTTCACTCATCTAATACCTTGATTGTTGTGTATATCTTTTGTATATCATGAAACACACATTTGGCTGATGTGTTAATAATTTTCCCATTTGAATTTCATCTTACTTTGCTTGCTGACTATATGATTTAGAAAACCATTTTGTGCATTCTCTTGACAGTTGCATTTCATTACTTAATGCTTGTAGACACTGTCATAACTTCATTGGAACATTTTTTCAATGAATGCTACTATTCCATTTTGCTCTTGTAGCTGCTTCCTGAAGAAATACTTGTGAACTTTATATGTATGTCTATTCACTATCATTGAATAGTTGATATAATGACCTTAAACATTGCATTTCCCTCTTAAATAAGCTCAATCAAGTTGATTATTTGATAACTCAGCATGTCGAGCTCGACCCTTGTAGGAGCCATGTTTTACCCCCCATGCTGAAGTTTAAAAATCAGCAATAAAAAATTTCCTGTATCTACACATGACACAAACAAGTCAGTAAAAAATAGTGGATTCAATGATTCCTTTCTGATGATTTGGCCTAGTAGTTCTTTCATTTATCTTGTTGTTATTGACTAAGTTGATTTGATTTAATAACGAATGCAAATTAAATCTATGTTGAACTGAACATGTTTTAGGATCTCATGACCTGAGCTCTGACAAAAATTTAAAAATACTTGTAGGTTCTAGAGCTCAGGAGCAATGGAGTTAGAGACTGAAGATACTAAAGATCAAGATGAACCTATAGGATCAACCCTACACTAGCCCTCAAGGAAATGAAGGAAATGACCTCCTTTCTAATGTTACTTTACTTTTCTTGTTCTTCAATTGTATGATTTGTTCTTCTTGTTGAATTAAATCAACTTAGTCTACCCACAGCTTGTGTGGGATCATAGAAACGTATCTCTTAATAAATGAATTGTTCATGATATGAAATGGCTTATGATCAGCAATCTAAGTTTGTTCCATTTACATGATTTGAAACAATGAAATTGCAATTGTTTAGAACACATATTTTGTAATCAAAATGAATGATTTTTGTTTTTGTTTTGCAATTTATTTTGATAATCAGCAATGATAAATATTGCAGAAAAATAATTCAACACTTCACTTCAATCTTCTGAATTTTTCCTTTCCAAGTGAATCTTGTTTATTGATTTGTCCAAACTATTCAACGGTTTATTATAAACTATTTGAATGATTTGAACAAATCAATGAACAAGTTAACTCATTCATTCTAAAAGTAAGGATTCATTGGATAACTCAAAATTTTATACCCCAACAAATAAACTTCACTAAATCTTCACTAATTTTAAGCAAGAAGCTAAAAATTAGTAACAGTATCATGCATAAAATCAGGAAAATTTCCTTTTTAAACTTGTGAATTTTCAACTTGGAGCAAAATACACACGTCTCCCGCATGATTTTCCTGCTCCTTTTCTTCATTTGCATTTTCCATGTATAAGGAGAATGATGACTCATCAATACTGTTTCCTCGTTTCTAATGCGATGTCTTTGAATCTCAGCATTCTCGATTATTTTTCTGCAAAACGTTAGGATTTTCTTTATAATAATTATAGTTGTCAAACCATTTTGATGTATCAAATAATTTTTTAATATTTCCAATTCCACTAGGGTTGCACGTATTTCTCGTTAACGGTTCCTTTCTTCTAGCAGTTAGAACTTCTTATGTTAATGGAATAACCTTACATATGGCCAAAATTACCCTAGTTAAGAAAATTTCACAATCGAGTTCACCATGATTAGTTGTATCATGAATTCTACACTTAATGACTCTACCAAAGGTGAGTAAACTCAAAGGATGTAATCTTTGGTTAAAAAATTTCTAAAGTTTCTCGACTTCCATATTGAAACACCAGCTTGCACTAAATTTTTGCATTACAAGCTTTCTCCTTGAAATCGGAACTAATACAAATTTCAAAATAAGACCCTCCTTCTAGCACCAATTCCTGTTGATGGCGATGTTACTCGTAGCAACAGGGTGAATAAATTATCCATAGACAAACCACAAAGAGCCTATCCTTCTTGAAAAACTTAATCAAAGGAAACCCTAGGGGATCCGTATGATAGGATAAAGGTTGGATCGGTTCAATCCCAAGTCTCTAATAGTTAGGTCTTGACAATACTAGGTTCACTTCAGGTTATGATGTGATATTGTTGTTAATCTCAAAGGGACTATGCTTGTTTGAAATCATATGTATTAGACACTGAATTTTTATTTAGACCATAAAATAATATCATGAAATTGAAAGATTTGAAACAATATTTCATGAACATCAACAATTTTTCTATCACTTAAGTAGATTTACCTTTAAGCATTCAAAAATTTCATAGGAAATGAAATATTTCCAATTAATTTTCATCCATTCATCTATTTTTTGAAACATTTTCTAGAATTTAAACATCTATTCTAAAATAAAGCATAAAAATACTAAAAATTAAAATTTCTCTCAGTTATTCTCCATGAATGCCCCAAAGAATTAACCAAATCAAATAAAACCACTTTATACTTCACCAAAATGTTTCACAGCTACATATAAAATGGTGTGAGCTTTTAAAGAGAGGGCTTTTAGTTTGGACATCGAGTAGTTTTTGTATGCACCCTTAAACGGCACAGCACATAGTCTTGTTCGGCTGAACTAACAAAACCAACTACAAAGATTCATGAGATAGGAAGCTATCAAATTGGCTTCAATATTGATTAATATCTACATGCATACAAGTTTTTAGACTAGAATGATTCAGAAAACAGGAAAAAATAACAAAACTAGTAGAGAAGTTTTGGCTCTTCCGAAATCCACAAATTTTGAACTAAACTTAAAAAGAAGTTTCCTCTGGCCTTTTATAGAAGTAAGGTATAAATTGGATAAGACAAATACATGAGAGGAAATCCAAGGGATGAATCAAATCAAGGCACGTGGAATGTAGTGATTGGTAATAGAATTGCAATCGAAGTTAATGAGGGTCAACTCCGATCACACATTGAAGCACTTTGGGCTTTAATCTTTTATTATCAAGGCTCCTTCTTGGAACCAAACAAATCTATTCAAACAAAATGTAGTAACTTCCCATACATTCAAAATGATTAGGTGGAATTTTCATTCCTACATTCAGGTTCATCCTTGATTTGAACATTCCAGGAATGAGCAACCCCTACAATGGATACACTTCTTGGCCACATACTTAAACTCCAAAGTCTCGGTTTCCCGGTATACGGTGTATCTTGGAAATGAACTCTATTCCAGCATGAGCTTTCAAAGTGTATTGTTGAACCTGGAAACACCATCAAATATGTCTGCAAATTTTATTTTCCTGACCATTCATACTCAAACTTTGCATCTCCTGCAATCACCAATTCCACTCATTAAATCCATTTTAAAAGAAATAAAACATTTATAAACGTCTCATGTAAATAAAACCATCATTCAATTATTATCACATCAATTTCTCATAAATAACACACTTTCTAACATATCACAAATCCTTGCATGATTATCTTATATATATTGGATTACCGAACTATCAGAATCATTGGATAACCATAAGATTTTAAAAAATTACTTTACATCGCTACCCAGTACCCAATACCCAGTATTCAGCTTTACCATGAAATTTTCCCCAGACTTCGATTTTACTGGAACTTCCATTTTACTGGACCTCAGCTATTGAACTAGAACATTCTACTCACATTTACATTACCTTTTTCCCTTTTTAAGCATTCTCGGTTCCTAGTATCCAGTACCCAAAACACTACATTACTTTGTACTCTTTTATTAAAGATTTATCTTTGCTCTTCTCTTCCAGTGATCTTTTCAACTAGCTAGCTCCTGCCATAAGAGTTAAATTTTTCACTTGAGCCCCCAAGTCTTATAGTCTTGGGGTGTTTTGTGAGACCACACAATAGTATATTTCATGCATAGGTTGATAAGGCGATTGATATGCATACTTCTTGATATGCTCATGCTGCATTTGCAATGTCATACTTGTTTCAAGTATTCATGCTTACATTGATTCATTTTGAAGCATTTTAGTTTACAACTAATTGAGAATTTCATTTTAGTTTGATGCTATATATGACAGTTTTTTATTTTACAATGATATACAATAGCACATGTTTCACATGACAGTATTTGGCACATTGGCGTTGCCTATGGTTTGGCATTCAATTGGAAAATTTAGGTTCAGTTGGCATGTAGTTTTTTTTTGCATATTAGTTGGAAAATTTAGTTTCAATTGGCATGTAGTTTTGATTTGCATATGTCCACATACTTTGATGATAACAATAACAGGTTTTGATGACACGATTGATACCATTTGAGGTATTCTTGATTTCAACTTATACCCCTTTGACATTTGGCATTGTTTTCAAAAGGGGAAGAAGAGAATGAGATACATGGTTCATGATATATATATTTTGGTGCACAGGTTCATAGTGCTATTCTTTGATATATATATTTTGGTGCATAGGTTCATGGTGCTATTCTTTCTTTGGCAAGGTGCTTCTACACCACCTATTCTTTCAAGTTCTTTGGCAGGTTTGACATCAATGCCAAAGGGGGAGTTTTTTGACCCATTTGAGATTGGTTTTGGCATTGATGTCAAGTGTTTATCTTGACATACATACATTAAGATGGCATACATTGAAGGTTTACTGTTATTTGATTGGTATTTGATGGGACGGCATGTTATTCACAAAGGCATCACTCATTACTATGATTTTTTATAAACCTTGACATAAGGACCTTGGATCATTTTGGTGTTTTATTAATTTCATGCAAATACACAAAGAGGATTGACACATATTAAATTGGATATTATGAGTTTTACTATATTCATGCAAATAATGTTAAACACTGACACAATAATGTGTTTTGATTTTCAAGGTGAAAGGTTATAATGAAAGGCCAACATAATGATTCTTTTTGCAAGTTACAAAGTGATAAAAGTCATGAGATTGTGGATATCAACATCATGATTTCCCTAAAAGTTGTTATTTTACAAACAACAAAGCATTGTTAACTCAACTGACTTAGGGAAATTTGAAGAAACTTGAAGAGACAATGGTATTGTGGCTAGTAAATACAGAGAACGATTTCCAGATTCAAGTGGCAATTCATCAACTTCATTATAGGAAAAGTTTAAATTTTTCAAAGTGGTAATATTGTTCCATGAAAATCTATTCTAGTTTTTTGGTGAATGCATTTATGTTTATTCTAAAAATTTGTTAAGGGTTTTTGCATTGAATGGTCGGGTTTCTTTGTTCTTTTCATATAGTCGAATCAAGGGTTTTGGCTATAGAAAAGGAATGACACAGTGGTTTTAATGTTGCCATCAACCTTAGTTTATTTTTCCTTGTTTCACAAGAGCTTGTATAGAGGTCATCTACGTTATGTGTTCTTTGCATACATTTGTTTATTTTGTTTTCTAAATGTTTTTGGAACAACAAAAGTTTAATTTTTTAATGCGGGTCGAGTTCTTATGTTTTGGGTTTGAGTAATCCTATTGTTTACATGGCACGGGTTTGTGATATTTTGCAAAGCATACACAAAGGATATGCTATTGTTTATTCATGGGTTATTTGTGCTTGGTGCTTGAGTTGCCCATTGCTAGGGCACGAGGTCACAAATCTTGTGACAATTTTAAAGCATTATGTACATGCTATGACTTGTAATTATTCTGTCGACTTGGGAGTTGGGGTTTCATGCCACATTTATATGTGTCTTTTGTTTGATGTATACATATAGCCTGCATAATATGTTGACCATGTTTAAGAGGCAGTTTAGTTTGTTAAATGCAAAAGTATCATGCTGACCTTAGGGGTAGTTATGGAAACCATTTGAACAAGATTCATTTGATAGTTTTAGTCAATGACAGATGGCAGCATTATGTGAACTTTTGATTGTTATAAAAATAGTGATATGTTATTGCTATTGGTTTAGTGCTTTCACGGAGATATCATGTTGAGTTTATAAGTAGAATTCTGAGATGTTTTGCAAAACTATATGCGAAATAGTGAAGTGTATAATATTATACATTTTGTGTTTTGAAGATTCCAATTTAATGAATCTTTAGGACATTGAATGTGTTAAGATGGAAAGAAGAAATGTTATGTAGTGAAACAAGGTAACCCTCTATAATTGATTTATTCATGATTGAGAATGTGTTGTATAAGATCATGTCAGTGAGACAAGTTTGATCTTTGGCCAGTGAAGTTGTATGTAGCCAGTGAGGCTTATGTTGCCAATGAGGAATTTTGTAGCCAATAAGGCTTGTGTTTCCAGTGAGGCATTTTGTAGCCAATGAGGCTTTTCTAGCGAGGCATTTTACAAGTGATTTTTCATCCCTATGAGGTTTTTCCACTCATGAAAAATGTTGTGTTATGATTCTTTTGTGGATTCTTTTTGGTTGAGTTTTCATGTTGTTTAAGAATCTAAAGTTTGGTTATCACATTTGATGATACTCTCGAATTTGAACATTTCTTGTTTTCAAATATTTTAAGTGTTTTGAAGAATCATTAAGTTGAAATTGATTATTGAAACAATGATTCACTCCCTCCCCCTCTCAATTTTCCCTGTAATCCAACAAGATTTACATTTTTCGAGAGTCTGATTTGACCAACTAGATCAAGAGGAGATCCTTTGGAGACCTTACCAGCTGATACCACAGTGGATATATGAGACCTTGCAGTTGAGGAGGATGCAAAGGGACAAGTTTCTATTAGGGAGGCACAATTACGTAGTAAGACCATTCTACTACGATCGTGTTATGAGATCATTTGGGTAGATACATGTACCACTAGTAGCACAACTGTTTTATAGGCGATCAGTGTGAAGTGCCCAGAGGCCAAGAGATATGAGATAACTATCAATGGATGATGTTAGATCCAGTGATTCAGACGATGATCTCGATATTCCCCCAACCTTCAATGTTGATGACAGATCAGTGCTATAAATGCATACGAGGAGTGGTGGGTAGCAACATGACCATCTCCTGTATTTCCTATGGATCATCCTATAGGCTTTGCAGGGCCACTTTCGGATCAAAGAGATGAGGAGGAGGTAGGTGAGGATACAAGGCTCAAGTCTTCGAATCTATTTGCAAATAAAATAGAGGACTGTGAGGAGGCAGAATCAGACTATGAGGGAGAGGAGGAGGATGAGGATGAGGAGGACCAACTGATGAGCGAGGGCAATGATACAGTAAATGAGGGTCCAGTTGGCCACGAGTGGAGGGATCCATCTCCCACTTGTGTTACTAGATCATAGTCAGTACTTGCAACATGCACCAACACTTATGAGCATGGAGAGGCTAGCACATCCTCCATGCCTCATGCACAGGATGAGATTTTCTTTACACAACTGACTAGAGATCTAGGTGATGACATTTTATTTATACTTATGCTTATTCTTTCATGATTATTCTTATGTTTATGATTTTGATTTATATATATATACCATGACATGTACTGATTGTCTTTATGATGTGTTGTTCATCAAGCATTTCAAGCTGATGTAATCATTGTTCCTTATAAGTATTTTCATTAATAAGTCCTTGAAGAGCAATTCTTAATGAAGGAATTTCTAACACCAAGGGCATTATTGCTTCAACACCATAGACAAGGTTATAAGGAGTATTTTCATTTGGTGTTCTAATACTAGTACGATAAGCCCATAACACATGTCAATTGTATGTGTCAATCCTTATTATGTTTTCTTATTTCTTTCCTTAATATTTTCTCAAGAGTCTTATTAGTTGTTTCAGCTTGACCATTAGATTACGAGTAATAGAGTGTTGAAAAATGATGTTGGATGTTAAATTTCTCTAAGAATTTCTTCACGGCATTATTCTTAATGGTGTCCCATTGTTTGAAATATTTTTTGTGGTAATTATAAATGCATGACCGATGGAGAAAAGTGGCGATATTTTTCCAATAAGATCCAAACCCCATACCGAAAATGGCCAAATAGGTATTTGAGCACGAAGTTCGGAGGTAGGAGAATGAATCAAATTGCTATGGCTCTTGACATTTATGACATTTCTTAACATATTTGAAGCAATCGTGTTCCATGTTCCTCCAATAATATCCTATGTGGATTAAATTTTGAACTAATTCCTCCAAAATGGCCTCCACAAGCACCTGCATGAGCTTCAGATTGTTAATAATATCTAAATAAAATACCATCAAAGGACCTTCTATACAACACACCAGCAAGGATTATGTATCTAGATGCAATTTTTCAAAGGCAGGCTTGAATATTCTTAGTTGTCAGCTCCAAAAAGGTATCATCTTTTAAATAATTAAATATTGGTGCATACCATTCACTAGAGTTTTCCACAGTGATCGATAATGCTTTTTCAATTTTATCTTCTATTGATGGTTTCATAACTATATGGATAATAAATGTGAAATCTTTTGAAGGATCTTAAGGAGATATAAGGGAAGGCGCACTCGCCATTGCATCCGCATGTTGATTATCTTTACATGGGATGTTATCAATGGTGAATGAATCAAAGCTTTCTAACAAAGTCATTGTGAGATCCTTATATTTTGATAATTTTTCATGTTTTTCTTGATATGATCTATTTATTTGCTTAATGACTAATTTTGAATTACTAAATATCCTTATGCCTCAGGCTCCTAGAGTTAAAGCAACATTTAATCCCACAATTACAGCTTCATGCTCTACTGTGTTGTGTGTGCATAGGAAGTTTAATCAATAAGACAAGGGTATAGGCTTCCCTTCAAGTGGGATTATTATAACCCCCATTCCAAAGCCTATTCCACACCTAGATTCATCAAATTATAACTCTCATGTATCAAGTTCAATTGTCAACACATTATTGTCAGGGAATGAATCATTATTAGGTGACGCTAGAGGAGAACGAGCATCAACTAATTGGTCGGTTAAGGCTTATCCTTTAATTTCCTTTTGTGAGAAAAAATTAATGTTAAACTCAGTTAATAGCATAACCCACTTAGCTAAACGTCTTGTTAAATTTTTTTTAGCAAAAAGATGTTTTAAAGGATCAAATTTCTCATCACATATATTTTAGCATTCAGTAAGTAATGTCTCAATTTACTAGTAGTGAATACAAGATCCAAATATTATTTTCCTATTGTTGTGTATCATGTTTTGTAATCAATCAGAGTTTGACTAACATAATAAATGGGATGTTCTTTACCATTTTCATCTTGTTCAACCAAAAATGTTGTGAGAGGATGGGTCGATGATGATGTATACAAGATGAACGGTTTGTCTTGCATAGTGGGTTGTAAAACAAGTGGAGTAGCAAGGTAATATTTCAAACTCTCAAAATCATGTTTACAATCCTTATTCCAATTAAATTGAACCTCTTTCGTAAGAAGATGTGTAAATGGTAATGTACGGTCTACTAGGGATGCTACAAAATGACAGATAGCCTAAATTCTTCCTTGTAAAGTACTTAATTGAGAAATGTTTCTAGGAGGTGGCATGTTAACTATAGCATCAATTTTCTTCATGTCCACCTCAATGCTTCTGTGAGATACTATAAAATCTAAGATTTTTCCACTATCTACAACAAAGACACGCTTTTTCAGATTTAATCTCATGTTATATTTTTGCATTCGCTCAAAGATTTTTCAAAGAATATTCACATTGTCTTGTCAATTTAAAGATTTTGCTAGAATATCGTCAAGGTAATCTTCCAAGATCTTATGTATGTAATCATGAAATATCAATTTCATAGCTCATTGATATGTTACACATGTGTTCTTCAATCCAAAAGGCATGACTACCCAACAAAATGTTCCCCAAACTATAGTAAATTTTGTTTTGTATTGATCTTGAGGGTTAATGAAGATTTGATTGTATCTTGAAAAAATTTCTATGTACGACAACAAAGCATGTCCCGCAGTCGATTCTACTATGATGTCGATATTAGGAAGGGGAAATTCATCTTTTAAAGATGCTTTATTTAAATCATGAAATTTTGTACACATCCTAATACAATTATCAGGTTTCATGAATGCAACAATGTTCGAGATCCAAGGAGAATAATCTATAGGGAATATAAAACTAGCCTCAAGAAGTTTCTCAATCTCAGTTTTAACCAATAAGGCTTTCTTAGCATTCATATTTTGTATCTTTTGTCTAACTGGTTTAGCATTTATGGCGAGGACTATGTTGTGCATCACTATCTTAGCATCAATTCCTAGCATGTCCAAATAAGTCCACGCAAAAAGTTCAAGAAAGTCATGAAGTAAAGTTGCATGGTCTTCTTGTTCATCATCATCAAAGAACTTTCCTATCTTAATCACTTTCTCCTTATTGTTAATATCCATCGCTATGTCAATTGTATCTCTGAAAGGAAGTGCACTTTGTTTCGGGAATTCAGAGTTGTATTCTTCATTGTCCTTATCAATCTTATTACTTTCCTTTTCTTTGTCTTCTTGCTTAGCACTAATCATAGCACATGTAACCCATTTCTTTTTAGGAGGAGTAGATGGTTTTTCATAAACTCCTAACATTTCTTTCAAGGCTTCATCATCTTTGAAGTATTCCCATGATGGTTCACAAGTTGTATCAAGCAATTCAGGATGCTTCAAGGTGAAAGTTGTTTTAAGATTACATATGATGGAGTTGATGTTCAACGAGGGTCTTTTGCTTGCTTGTGTTATCTTAGAAGGACAATATCCCTAACCACTTTTTTCTTGTGTGTTAGGCTCTATAGGAACAAAGATTCCTTGCTCTTTCTTTCCACATCCTTTCCACTATAACCCAGTTGTTTCATAAGATCGTAACCTCTTCCATAAATTTTCGTCATTTCTTTTCGATTTAGTGGTTTTTTATAATCTATCTCATCAAATTTTTTTGTATAGCTTGTGTCTTCTTCTAGAGTGGATGAGGTAGATGCTTGTGATTTTTCTTTTGAATTATGTGTTGACATCACCATTGGTTGTTTTCTTTTCAGTTTCTTTTGTTGTGATTATGTATTCTCCTATAAACGAAGGTGTGAACTCTAAAGAACCCCAATCATCTTCTAATAACTTTGACACAATTTCCATCTATTATTTTTCTTCTTCCATAGGTTCTATGTTCGATGTTGGAATTAATGTGTTTAGAGGACTTATTATTTTTTCAACTTGTAAGCAACTTTCAAGCTCGGGGTCTATTTGAACTTGGTATACTTTATTATTGTAGACATACTTCATTATACAATGAAGAGTTGAAGGCACTGCATGCATCTCATGAATCCAAGGTTTCCCTAAAAGAAGATTGAGAGATTATCGGGAATAACATGAATAGGAGTTTGCAATGTAGCCTTTCCAACTGTAATAGGCAAAGTAATCACACCAAGCGATTGCTTTCCTACATTATGAAATCCTTGAATCAACAAGGAATCAGGTTGAATTCTTGATTTATCCATGCCTAGTCTATCTAGAAGGGTCACACTGCACACATTAAGGGTGAAGCCATTGTCAACAAGGGTTCTTTTTATTCCCAACCTATTATAGATAGCTATTATCATGAAGGCATCATTTCTCTTTCTCATTTCCAAAGGAGGTAGCTCATGTTGATGAAAAGTAATGTCTACGTTAACTGCATTCATTCCTTGAATTAGAGTTGCCACATCATTTGCATTTGTACTAGAAGAAACCACTACTTGTTGCAAGGTGGTTTGAAGCATAGTATGATAATTAGGTGAATTTTGAATCAAATCCCATACTGATATTTTCGCGAGAGTATTCTTAAGTTGTTCAACAAGATCATACTCCTTCCCACTACTCGAAGGAAAACGATGAGCACTAGGAAAGACAGGGTTAGGCAATGGTAAGGATGTTGGAGTTGGTTGTTTACGTTGTGGATTTTTTCTATTGTTATGTGTATGAGCAATGGCATTATAACTTGATTGCTACAAAACATTATTCTTAGGTGGTTCAAGGGTGAAAACAGGTTTGTTTTGAGCTTGAGGTTTGTGTGAAGGTGGGTAAAGGATGAGTTGAGGTTGAATTACTTTAACTTCTCTTGGTTTTGGTTGGTTATAGCAAGCCTTACTGGATGAACCTTGTGAGATGAAGTCCTCAAGAGCTTCATCTAACATGTCAAATTCATCACTACTAAAAGGCTTGAGTGTTAGGTTAACTTGGAAAAAGAGATTTGACATACTCAAATAACTATGCTTTCTCCAAGTGGCTCATCATTTTTATAGAGGTTTTTGGTTTTGTTTTCTATGAATGTCAAATGTAATCTAAGTTTATCAAACTATGAACTAATGTTGGAAATGAAAAGTATAGTAATCTAATTCTATCCACAATTGAAATGAATCTAAATTAGGCTAAATCAAATGAAATGCATAGAACAGTAATGCAGCAAATTGAAACAAAAAGCTAATGATAGTAAACAAAAGCACAGAAACAAAATTTTAATGTTGTAAAATGTAGTTTCAAATTTGATATAGGACTAAATCGGCCAGAGGGGCATATGAGTCCCAGTCAAGGATTTTCACAGATTCAAATAGTGAATAACAATCACAACAAAATACCCAAAAATCAGGCAAAACCACCTATAATAGGACTAAATCGCCCAAAGGGGTGTATGAGTCCCAGATTATGATTTTTGCACCATTTTTAGCAAATTCTTTGTGAATGTTATGCTTTCTGTTTTGGATGATTTCTAGACTAAGTGCAAGTGAAAATTTCAAGTGAGTTTCAATGATGCATGAGGTAAAAATGCAACCTATATGCACTTTCACTAATGCAAGATTTAGAAACCCTTGATGCAAATTAACTAATGCAAAACCTAATGCAAAGTTAATGCAAGCTAGTTCTAGGATTATGGTGCACTCCAAATCAGAAAATAAGGTGTTCAAAAGGTCGGGTTCACCAAAAAGAAATAGAGAAAATAGGGGGCTCTATCTTTTGGGGGATGGAACCTAGGACATATTTCATTTAGTTTCACTCAAGGAAACCCTAGAGATCTCAATCCAATGATGGAATGAGGGAAAGAGATTTGCTAAATGTTGTCCTAGGGTGTGATTAGAGGTATGAAAGGGGGTTCACCACCAAGCTAGGGCTTGGAAAGACAGGTAATATGCAAAACCTAATGATAAAACCTAATGATATGCAAAGCTTAAATAAATGACCTAAAATGAATGCAAATTATAACAATAAATTGAGAAATTAGAGAATTGCACTTGGAAACCTATACAATATTGAATGAAGATCTCAAATGTTGGAAATACTAATTTTGATGCTCATATGGGTTAGACTGGGCGATTTAGTCCCAGATTAAGGTTTCTGGGTAGGAACAAAAATCTGGCAATGACAATTGCAACAATCAATTTTCTCATGCTTCAAGGAAAGAGCATTGCAACAAGATACATCCATTGTCTTCATCATTATTAACATCAATAGATCCTAGTTGACTTAAAAGAATATTTAAATGAATAAAATTCTCAACAATTTAGTCTTTTTCCTTCATTTTTAATGAATACAATTTTTTCAAATATAATTTATTTACAATATTTTTAAATTGATATATTTTACCTATCCTCTTCCATAACTTGTATGTAAAATTTTATTTAGAAACATTCAATAGAATGGTGTTGAAGAAACATACTTATGGTCACCCTCACTTTCTTATCATTTTTTTCTACTATTTGTTTGATACTATAACATGCTTTATCTTCTTAGCCACAAATTTCCATTGATCCCTCTTCTCTAAGAGATCTTTCATTTTAGCTTCCAAAGTTCATAATATGTGTCATTATACTTATCAATATTCACATTAGATGTGCTTGTCATAGTCTCAACCACATATTGATCTAAAAAACTACTCGATCATATATGCCCATTATAACCAAATAACCAAAAAAATAATAATAAAGGCATTCATCTCTTTCATCAGGTTGTATCTTTGATCCCAATGTTGAATATACAAGCAACAATGTAATAGAAAAATTAACCAAATAGTATTTAAATCTAATTAATATATGTGATTAAACCAATAAATTGAAATGAAATGTGTGGAAGTACAAATAAAATCAATAAAATCTAAGGATGGAAATTTTACATTAAGAAACCCTTGAGGAAAAAATTCAACAACCAAAGAGACCCAAGCTTACATTAACATCAAGAATGTAACTACATCAATTCTACTTCTCACTTTAGTCTAATAGTAATCTAGTAGTGTAAAAATACCTAAAAAATAAGAATGAAACCTTGTTCCATGCCTCCCCTATATAAAATGGTCAAAAAATAAAAATCATAAATGGTTTCCAAAATAAGAGTCAAAACTATGTGCCCAAAACTAGGCTCTATATTGCTCATGCAAAAAACATTGCCCCATAATCAATCATCAAACATTATAGAATAGAAAGTAACTCCTCCTACACCATTTATGTTTCATAGATTATATCATAATACATCATGAATTATACCACTTTCCCAATCCTAGGTTCTCTACAAGGGCAATAATTCAAGGAAGATGCTCTATAACTCTCAATTTTGACATTTTTATGTAAATTATCATTCAATTTCTCTTTAATCCATATTTTCAACTCATAAATAAAAATTAAGTATATCTTCCATCGTCACATGAGTTCTCTATTTTTCTCACTCCATGATTATTGGAGATGCATGCATTATATCATCTACCAAAAATCAAATGTTATAATAGATACATAGTATTTTTGAGGTGAAAATCATACCTAATACTAACATGGTTTGAAATGATAATAAGCTCCTTGAGTGTCTTGTAGATTGTCTTTATCAAATTTGAATCAATATTATAAAAGGAAAAAGGTTTTAAAAATAGGTTTGTCAATTTGAGAGGGTACTAAACAAGACATAAGTCAAACCAATTACCATAAAAATATTACCAATAGAAAATAATGACAATCAAAAACTATTGGAGGTAATACAAAAGGTATGGAGATTACTATAATTTACAATGGCTATTTTTTCATTTCCCTCAATAATATTGTTGATTGTGTTGAGATTTTTGAAGAAGGTCCTTATTTCTTCAAGCATGCTAGACTTTTCATAAAACCCTGACATCTAAATTTTATTCTGAGAATCAAACTCCTATCCAAATTTTTGGTTAGGATCCATATATTTTCTTTGCTATTGACTTTTTGGAAAGATGAATTCTTAAAAAAATTGGTGATTCTTTTGGCACATATTTAGGAACTTCACAAACTACTAAGGAGAAAAAATATAGTTATGCACCTATCTATGGTGAACTAGATTTAAAAAATCCCTTACTAGAGGCTCTTAATATTCAAGTGGGAGATTTTTTTGGCATTTGTTAGCCTTATTTTGACACCACAATTTTTTTTGTTTCAAAGAGATAAGTGTTTTCATGTATCGAACACCTTTCTCAAGACAATTCTAGTTGCAAATTGACAGTACCACACATTTCTTATGCTAGTCATTGTCCTTGCCCAACTTTGGAGTATCATAGTTGATTGAATTTATATGGAAAGGTTTGATAATTTGAAGAATAACCATTTTACATTACAGTTGAAGCATAGGAGCAATCACATAGTGCGGAAAATCACATAAACAATTAAATTTAAAACTTCACTTCTTTGGCAAGTTATTTGCAGAAACAATTAAATTTGGAGTTTCATAGTATCTAGGGAATATGGTTGGTTTGGCAAGGAGGTTCTTGATATCATTATTGATAATGTATCTAGTTTTTAAATCAAAACGCTTTATAGTTTGCAAGATATTAGAACTTTAATTTTCACCAGTCAAGTCACAAAAACAATTAAATCAAAGGTTTTGTTCAATTTAGAGAAAATTGGATTTATGGCTTTGATTGTAATGATATTTTTACCAACCTAGAATTTTTTTGTGGAAAAGCATTGACACTGTCAAAAGTTATGCCTCTTTTCCATCGCAGTCTTCAAAAATTGTCAGGGAGTGACATATTTTTACCAACATCAAACCCTTGATTATGAATCCATTCCTTTCTGATGAAGGGAGTTTCATCATTATGGACATCCTTTTTGGCATTTCCCACAACTCAAATCAAATGATTCTTCTGAGAAGATGTCACAAGAAGATAAAAAGGGTAAGTAACTAATTAAACCAGATAATCAAAGTTCTATTATTGGTCCTTCTAATATTGATGGGTTTACCATGGTTCAAAGGAAAGGAAAATTAAGACCTTCTCCACATCCTAAATGGAATAAATCTAATGCTCAAAATAAAAATATTTTCTATTTCGGGAGAAATACCTACTAGACTTCAAGATTATCATAATGAAAACTAGGAAAGGATGGTACAAAATCATGGAAATGATGAAATAATGTAGGACCATGAAATTCATGATCAATTGTAGGATGTAAACCTTTGTAATAAGCAACAAGATCATATTCTTCAAGATCTTCCACTTTCTAGGGAGTTTTTAGAAATTTATATTCAACTATTGCTAATGTTTACCATGCTCCTTTGTTGTGAAGTGAGTCTATTGTTTCTACCCACAATCTTATTTTTATTCTTAATAATTCTCAAACTCTTGAGATGTAGGAGAGTCTTCTTACCTTTGATAAGCTTGCACATGTATTTGAAACCCTGTTATGAACTTTGATAAACAAGAACATCATTCTAGTACCCATCCACAAGATAATGTAAAATTAGAATATTTCAAATACAATAAGAAAAATAATTATTCTATTGGGGCATTGGGTGTTTAATAGATTTAGAATTAAAAATAGGGAAGATAAGAGGCACTCAAGGTAGGGTGTAAAATTGACCATGGTATATCTAAGCTTTTAGGGGAACATCTTTTGGCTTCAATTCTCCTAAATCAATTGGATCCATCCCTTCCTCTTCTATCTCAATCATCATTATTTCCTAGAATATATAAGAGAACACAATTTTGTTGAAGAACAAAAGTACAATTTAGATATAATGTTCATTGGCATATGATTGAGCTTCTATTATAATTATGCAATTAATACGTCATTTTACATTACTTTCAACATTTTGTGCATTAGTATAGTTAATTAAATTAACTGTTGTCTTTTATCAATTTTATATTTTTATAAATATGATTATTTAAAATATATTTTTGCCATTACTATTTTTTAAAGGAATTTATATTATCTCTTAGTTATTGGTTTAAGTCAATTATTTTGATTAATAAAGTGTTTTGTTTGAGTTTTTCTTTTTTAGTAAAATATTTTTATTAATTTTTAATGTTAACAAGTTTGTTTCATGTTTTGTCTTCAAGAGTAAATTTGTTTCTAATTCAAATTTATTCTTTATTTAGAGTTTTTTTTTCCTTTCAAACTCCCTTTAATAAAACAAAAGTTTGTTCTTACGTGTTAATAAATTATTAGAAGATTTTTGGTAACTAAGATCCACTGAATAATAAATTAAAATAGTAGAAATTTTAACTGCTTATTGTATTTGTATTAAAACATCAACATATTTAGTAATAAAAGGAGAGCCTAAAAGGTAGTTATTTTAACCAATAAACAATGTTAATAATCACTCAAAGTGTAATAAATTCCATATTATAATTAAGATTTTAATTCTTATTGAACATCAAATTTAAAAAATGTTGAAGATATAACAAGAAACTATTAAAAAGAAGAGAGAAAGACAGGTTTTTAAAAATAGGGTTCGATTTTGACTAAACATCATGTTTCCTTTAACATAATTTCATGTACTCAAATATGTTTGATGTGTTTTTAACTTTTATTGTGGTCATTCAATGATCCATGCAAACATGAAATTGTGTATAGTTAGTTTTGATGCCTTGGGTAATCAATTATATAGATAACTTACAATTTTTGGTAATAAAGGAGACTTTGACATTAATAGATAACTTACAATTTTTGGTAATAAAGGAGACTTTGACATTAATGGATAACATTAATTTTTTTAAATAATTTATTAAAGGAAACATATATAGTTCTTAAAGAGTGGTAAAGAAAAATGTGTAATTAATCTTATTGAGAAAAATGGATGGGTAATCTTAATTAGGACTTAATTTGTTATTTCATAGGCAATGTCAGACTTATAGTCACCAAAAATATAAAAAATACATGTAAATTAATAATAATGGAAATAGAAACAAACACATAGAGAGTTCACATAGCACCAAACTTACATTGGAAAAAGCCCTTTCAAGAAAAATTTAACATCAAATAAGTACTAGTCACTATGTTATCAATAAAATAAGATTATAATCTAATGAGAGATTAAAGAAATCACTTCCACAAGCTTCTTACTTATAGAGTTGAAAGATAAAAGAATCTGCTAATGATTTTTAAAACCATATATCCAAACCCATAGGTTTGCCTTCGCTAACAATACCCAATGTGTGACCCTTCGAGATAATCTACACATTATCAAGATGTCGATTTTTAAACAAAGACCAATTATCATCATTTGCCACTAACAAAGTGATATGGATAACTTTGTTAGAAACTTTGTTCCTAATTTTATAAAGACTGTAAGGCCCTTGAATCCCATGTTTGTATAAGTTGTGAATGGAACAAAACTTAAAGCCAAAAACCCTTGCTCTACCAATTCCTTTCTAATTGAATGTTTTATTTTATTGCTCGAGCAAGCAATTACACTAAATACAATTCTAAGGTTTTTTTAACAACTATTCAAAAAGAGAAACTACAAATTTTTGTTTTGAATATTTAATTGTATTATGTATAATTGGCAAGAGATTCGAGTATATGCTACTCCTCTACTTAACAATTACTGAGGGATGATGACTCAAGGCCAAATATTTGAATATTTTATAGTACTCTTTATAATTAGCATGAGATTCAAGTATATGCTACTTCTCTACTTACACAATTAGTGAGGGACTGATTAGTCAAGGCCAAACAAGTCCACCTAGAGAACGCCATCCAAATTGTGACTTCATTCTATCTTTGAGTGGTTATTGTTTTGTCTTGTTGCATAGTCCATGTCACACAACATTTGAAAGATGATAAATGATACTCTATTATATGTTATCCATCTCAAAATGGACATGCTTAACCATCAAAATTAATTGTTATTTACACAAGTGAACATTTATACTAACAACATCCCATTTAGTGTATACATTACATACAAGATTATAACCATAACAAAAGATAAACTAATTAATATAAACAAAAATACTTATAACTTCGATACATGAAACAAACTTTTCTATTCTAACTTGTTTAGTAAGATGCACATTATCAAGATGTCAATTTTTAAACAAATCCCACTTATCATCCTCCTTTGTTAGTAAGGAAGTAATATGAATAACTTTAAACTTTGTTCCTAATTTTATAGACTGTAAGACTCTTGAATTTTATGTTAGTACAAGTTGTAAAAGAAACTAAACTAAAAGTCAAAAAAAACTCGTTCGACCAATTCATCGGAGTAGCCCATACCTTGAACAAATAAAAAACTTTGTTCTTCCAATTCCTTTACGGTTGAATGCTTTATTTTGTTGTTCGCGCAACTATACTCGAACACAATTCTGAGTTTTTTTAAATATTCAAAAAATGGAACTATAAATTTTTGTTTTGAATATTTTATATTATTCTTTATGCTCAGCATAATATTCAAACATATGCTACTTCTCTGCTTACACAATTAGTGAGGGATTGGTGAGTCAGTTCTTTTTGGTACTGTTAAGCAACTAAATTTTAATCCAACATTATGAATCTGAAACTTGTCATTTATATTGTGAATTGTTCCAGCAAATAGTTTCACATGTTCCTGGTGTTAGAATAAATAATAATTTCATTTCTCTTTTCCTTGAAAGCATATTATTTCAACACCCTTTCTTTATAATAGGGTCTCATTTTTTAGCATATTGCTTCAGAGTCTATTTTTTATGAAATGGGAGGTTTTGTGAGAATAAAAACAATCTGCTACATGATAAGTTGAAATTTTTTCCTTGAAAATACAAGTACCTACATTTGAGTTCTCAATTTCTAATGGGTGTTCTTTAAGGAGGGGCTTAAAATTTCCTCCACCAAAATGAAACTTTTTCGTCACGTGTTATGCATCTACAATTTCTAGCATTTATTATTAAAAAAGCATTAGATCACCAACTTCCTAAAATTTCTGAGCTTAAAGTTTTAAGCTTGCTTATTATTATAAATCAATGGGACCATCAACTTATGAAACACTCCTAAAATTCAAAAAAGCACCCCATTAAATATTTTAAGAAACCCACCATGGGACCATATCCTAAGTCCTCGGAAAAAATTGGCAACTTGTATCCAATGGCTAACACATTAAAACAGGAGGATTTTGAACCCCTTATTTTATCCATGTCAAAACACTTCCAACAATACCAGATTTTGATATGTTGTAAATATCATTTAAAGTTGCCATTAATATTAGCTTTGCAATTTTTATCACATATTGATAAGAATAGTAAGAATGACATAAAACCGAAAAATAACTTGTATGATTTTTTGAAAGTGAAGTTTTGGAGAACTAGATGAGATCTTTTGGAAAGCAAGGGCAATAGAAGAGAGTTTGGATTCCATGGCAAAGCAACATCAGAAAAAGAGTAATGCACGGGGCTAATATTTGCATAATAATTCACTCAACAATGTGTTCAATTATACCATTTATGTTACATGTACATAATTTTGAATAGGCTAAAGAATACAGGGAACCTTTTTGAAAATTAACTTTCCAACATAATATGGATGCTTGATTTGTAGTTCCTCTGCTCCAAGAAATTTCTGGGAGTGGACCTCGTCCTTCAATTTTTTTCAGCTTCATAGCTTAAAATCTTCACGTTTACTTTGATTTACATTTGAACTAATTTTCAACAGATTCCTTTCCGAGTATTATGAATGGAAAATTGCACTGTACCCATAACCCTAAGGAACACCAAGTCAGAGAATGCCTGATTACAAGAAACATGTAGAGATATTCTATATGCTTGAATCAAATATATAGGAAGCCTGGAATGAGAAACCTCGGTGTTTATTCAATGGTGTAAATGCCAGATAGAATCAACAATCTTGGATTCGAACCATTACAGCTATTATCATAATGTATCAATCTCAACTCAATTGAAATCCTTGTTTTTTTTGTATATGACAACCTTCTGGAAAAAAAGGCTGATGACACATTTCATTCTATAAAACCTTGTTGAATATTATTATTTCAATCTAATAAAATACCTTTGTAAGGACAAAATTAATGCAAGCCTTGCGGACACACAATTCTGCCAGAGATGCTTTCATAGCAGAGGGGGTTATGTTATAAACAGCCTGCAAACAAGGAAATAATCATCAAAAGTAGTTCTATGAATTAAATTTGTCAAAACCAATTTGTATTAGAGTGGGGGTGAGGAGGGGGAGGTAAAGAAGAAACCAAAATGAAATCCAATTGAATAAAAGGATTTCCTCTATAAAACCCTATCGAAAGAAGATGAAGTACCTGAATTTTGTAAACCAAAAGAATGAACGATCTGCAGTGTCTTTCTTTAGGTTTCAAACTGGACTTGTCAAACAATGGTATACGAATAAAATGAAGGTTGAAACATAATCTTAGACCAGAAGAACAATCCAAAGAATGATTTCCATTTATAGATTAAAGCGTGCAAGCTCTCATATTAAGTCTTTAGATAATGCTGCAATTGCCCCAACACTGTAGGATGCACTCTTGACATGGCTGCATTAAAAGGCACCTCACCATGCAACGTAGCACATGCTTGAAGATTTTCTTTCATCACATGAGCCAATGATGTGTTCTTGATTGGGTCGGATGATTTTACCTACTCAGAATAGCAGAACAGAATAGTTACTTTACATGGTAGCCTTGCCCAAAATCAAAACAATGAATCATCCCAGATTTTACACCAAGCACATAAATGAACAAACAAATTAATGAAAGAAGTCCTTGAAAATGCTGTAGCATTATCCATAAAAAAACTCTCTAGACAAAGTGTATACAATCCCTTGAACAACCCCAATTTGTTTGCACACAAGATTTGAAAAAGAGTTCCCATGCTGCTCATAAAAAATATACAACAATAATGAAGATGAAATAAAAAGAGATCTGCAAACCTATAGCATACCTGCCTCTTTCTAGAATCTTTGTTTTCTGCAGCACCAGATTGAAGTTCTTCATGATTTTCAACAGAATGCATGCCATCAAAACTGTGCATTCAACCAAAGGCCAAGCAAGATAATTTAAAAACAATTTTAAAAGCTTAAAAAAAAGGATTGAAGACATTTCCAGAAATATCACTGTTACCTAGATTCTTCACTTCCATTGTTGTCAATATCAGCCACAATAATACTTGTACAGACACTGCATCAAACGTAGTATCTGAATAGTCAGATTTTCCTTTAGTAAAGAAACTAGAAATCATGAATGTAATAATTTATAATGAAATGGAGCCTAAGTAAGAAGGAAACTAACTTGATTATTTGGTCAAGTTTTTCAAGAATATGAGGTTCTCTTGACGTCAACAAGATACAAAGAGCCAATGCATAAGCCTTTCTAGGAATGGTAGTTACATTGTCCACCTGCATATAAAGTTGGAACACTGTTAGAATTACAAGAAATCTGTTTCATTTTTCTTATTTGCACATATACACTTGCCTGAAAGGAAAGCAAACATAAAAGATTGGAACATGGGTCTGCCTCAGAAGAAAATTTGCATTAAACTCTACCAAAGAAAGAATATTGCAGGAAACATTAAACACTGGAATGGCAGTGTGAAATGTATGAATAAGACAGTAAGTTCATCTAAACATTGCCGCAACTCCAATAGGAGAGTCACACTCCCTTTTCTCCCATTTTTGCGCAATAACTCTCGATCCAGAGGTAATATGTATGGTCCTACATGATCAGGCCCAAAAATAGAATAGGTGGGAACCTTTGGTAATCTGCTTCCATAAAACATTTTCTGTATGGATTTTTTTTTTCTCAATACTCATCAAATTCCTCCTAGAAAATATGTTCAGAACTGTTGATGAAAAGAAACGTGCCAGGTTTAAAAATTTTGAAGGCTCATTTTTAGTCACAACTCAGGGAAAGGCGAGTCAAAACGAACCAAGAGTCAAACAATTAAATTCATTATCTTGTTTTCAGCCAAATGTCAATTATAATTGAGCTTAGAAAACTAGAGCACATGCACCAGCTGGAATGCTTTCTCAATGGCACAACAACAGGGGAGGGCAAGAGATTTCTAACTGACAAAAACAGTTCAGCTCCCATTAACACAGGAGAGTCATCAGAAATAAAGAACACCACTGTAGTGTTCTATATATAAGGAATCACAACATACTTGTTCCCCAGAGAAAACATCTACGTAACCTTGTCATGAACTAAACAAAAGGGAAAAGGCCAAAATAGTAGGTTACCTGACAAAATATTAGTCTGTACACTTGGAGCAAGACAAGAACTTTCTACACTTGGAGTGCACTTGCCAGAGTTACATTAAAGAGAGAAAAAAAAACTTTCCTTTACAACAATAAAATGCAATCACAAAGGCAATGTAACAATATTCATTGAAATATGGCGCTGGGAGGGAGTGCATGCGGTGGGCAGTGTTTGAATTCAGAGGAGGACGCGGGTGAGGAAGGAGACGGGGACGATGAGGATGAAGAGGGAGACGATGCTGGGTTCGCTGCTTTTTCTGCTGCCTGGTGTCTTCTATGTGCTCCCTTTTGCTGCTTGTGGAGTATTTTCCTTGGTGGGTCTCCTTCCCTACGATTTTGGTGTTGGCTTTGCTTGCATTCTCCCGTGCTGTTTAGGCTTTGTGCTGGGCAGAGGTTGAGCTTCGAGCAGTGGCTTTCTGTTTCTGCTTGTGTGGCGCTGGCTATGGTGCTGGGTGTTCTTGCTGTGGGTTTGTTGGAGGAGTTTGGTGGCCTTATCTCAGACCATGACTAGCATGTAGGGTCGGAAGTGGTTTTTTCTTGTTGTTCCTTCTCTCCTCTTTCTCTGTTTGCAGGCTTTCCTGGCTCTCTCTGGCCTTTCTAGGTTTTTTTTGCCTTTGCGTGGGTGCTTTCGTTGCTTGGGGTTGAGGTTGTTGGTCTGCCTCTGGTGGAGTTGTTTGAGGACAGTTTTTGGCATGTTTCAGACCTTGACTAGCGTGTAGGGTTGGAGGTTGTTATTCATTGTCTTGCCGGCTCTCTACTCTTTTTGCTTGGAGACTTTCCTTGCCTTATCCTCCTCCTTTCAAGTCCCTTTGTCTCTTTCTTGGGTGTTGGTTTCTTTTTATGCCTTTGTGTGGGTGTTTTCGTTGCTTGGGGTTGAGGTTGTTTGTCTACCTCTGGTGGAGTTGTTTGTAGATAGTTTTTGGCATGTTTTAGACCTTGACTGGCATGTAAGGTTGGAGGTTGTTATTCATTGTCTTCTCAGCTCTCTACTCTCTCTACTTGGAGGCTTTCCTTGCCTTAGCCTTCTTTTTTCGAGTCTCATTGTCTTTTGTTGTTTCTATTTCTTGGAAGGCTGAAGTGGTTGCTGGTCACGGTGGTTGCCAAGGTTCTCTTGGGTTGCCAGTTGTGTCTGATGTTTTCTTTGATCCTCCCCGCTTGGGTCCTTTCGTTCAATTTTTAGTTTGGGGATGTGTTTGCTTTGAG
>VDFB02056351.1:55585829-55614078 GCA_007258455.2 Sequoia sempervirens
TGCGATGGAAAAGAGGCATAACTTTTGACAGTGTCAATGCTTTTCCACAAAAAAATTCTAGGTTGATAAAAATATCATTACAATCAAAACCATAAATCCAATTTTCTCTAAATTGAACAAAACCTTTGATTTAATTGTTTTTGTGACTTGACTGGTGAAAATTAAAGTTTTAATATCTTGCAAACTATGAAGCGATTTGATTTAAAAACTAGATACATTATCAATAATGATATCAAGAACCTCCTTGCCAAACCAACCATATTCCCTAGATACTATGAAACTCCAAATTTAATTGTTTCTACAAATAACTTGCCAAAGAAGTGAAGTTTTAAATTTAATTGTTTCTATGATTTTCCGCACACTGTGACTGCTCCTAGGCTTCGACTGTAATGTAAAATGGTTATTCTTCAGATTATCAAACCTTTCCATATAAATTCAATCAACTATGATACTCCAAAGTTGGGCAAGGACAATGACTAGCATAAGAAATGTGTGGTACTATCAATTTGCAACTAGAATTGTCTTGAGAAAGGTGTTCGATACATGAAAACACTTATCTCTTTGAAACAAAAAAAAATTGTGGTGTCAAAATAAGGCTAACAAATGCCAAAAAAATCTCCAACTTGAATATTAAGAGCCTCTAGTAAAGGATTTTTTAAATCTAGTTCACCATAGATAGGTGCATAACTATATTTTTTCTCCCTAGTAGTTTGTGAAGTTCCTAAATATGTGCCAAAAGAATCACCAAAATTTTTAAGCATTCATCTTTCCAAAAAGTCAATAGCAAAGAAAATAAATGGATCCTAACCAAAAATTTGGATAGGAGTTTGATTCTCAGAATAAAATTTAGATGCCAGGGTTTTATGAAAAGTCTAGCATGCTTGAAGAAATAAGGACCTTCTTCAAAAATCTCAACACAATCAACAATATTATTGAGGGAAACAAAAAAATAGCCATTGTAAATTATAGTAATCTCCATACCTTTTGTATTACCTCCAATAGTTTTTGATTGTCATTATTTTCTATTGGTAATATTTTTATGGTAATTGGTTTGACTTATGTCTTGTTTACTACCCTCTCAAATTGACAAACCTATTTTTAAAACCTTTTCCCTTTTATAATATTGATTCAAATTTGATAAAGACAATCTACAAGACACTCAAGGAGCTTATTATCATTTCAAACCATGTTAGTATTAGGTATGATTTTCACCTCAAAAATCCTATGTATCTATTATAACATTTAATTTTTGGTAGATGATATAATGCATGCATCTCCAATAATCGTGGAGTGAGAAAAATAGAGCACTCATGTGAGGATGGGAGATATACTTAATTTTTATTTATTTATTTATGAGTTGAAAATATGGATTAAAGAGAAATTGAATGATAATTTACATAAAAATGTCAAAATTGAGAGTTATAGAGCATCTTCCTTGAATTATTGCCCTTGTAGAGAACCTAGGATTGGGAAAGTGGTATAATTCATGATGTATTATGAAATAATCTATGAAACATAAATGGTGTAGGAGGAGTTACTTTCTATTCTAGAATGTTTGATGATTGATTATGGGGCAATGTTTTTTGCATGAGCAATATAGAGCCTAGTTTTGGGCACATAGTTTTGACTCTTATTTTGGAAACCATTTATGATTTTTATTTTTTGACCATTTTATATAGGGGAGGCATGGAACAAGGTTTCATTATTTTTTAGGTATTTTTACACTACTAGATTACTATTAGACTAAAGTGAGAAGTAGAATTGATGTAGTTACATTCTTGATGTTAATGCAAGCTTGGGTCTCTTTGGTAGTTGAATTTCTTCCTCAAGGGTTTCTCAATGTAAAATTTCCATCATTACATTTTATTGATTTTATTTGTACTTCCACACATTTCATTTCAATTTATTGGTTTAATCACATATATTAATTAGATTTAAATACTATTTGGTTAATGTTTCTATTACATTGTTGCTCGTATATTCAACATTGGGATCAAAGATACAACTTGATGAAAGAGATGAATGCCTTTTTTTTTTTTTTGGTTATTTGGTTATAATGGGCATATATGATCGAGTAGTTTTGTAGATCAATATGTGGTTGAGACTATGACAAGCACATCTAATGTGAATATTGATAAGTATAATGACACATATTATGAACTTTGGAAGCTAAAATGAAAGATCTCTTAGAGAAGAGGGATCAATGGAAATTTGTGGCTAAGAAGATAAAGCATGTTATAATATCAAACAAATAGTAGAAAAAAATGATAAGAAAGCGAGGGTGACCATAAGTATGTTTCTTCAACACCATTCTATTGAATGTTTCTAAATAAAATTTTACATACAAGTTATGGAAGAGGATAGTTAAAATATATTAATTTAAAAATATTGTAAATAAATTATATTTGAAAATTTTTTTTTTATTAAAAATGAAGGAAAAATACTCAATTGTTGAGAATTTTATTCATTTAAATCTTCTTTTAAGTCAACTAGGATCTATTAATGTTAATAATGATGAAGACAATGGATGTATCTTGTTGCAATGCTCTTTCCTTGAAGCATGAGAAAATTGATTGTTGCAATTATCACTGCCATATTTTTGTTCCTACCCAGAAACCTTAATCTGGGACTAAATCGCCCAGTCTGGCGCATATGAGTCCTAGTGAGCATCAAAATTAGTATTTACAACATTTGAGATCTTCATTCAATATTCTACAGGTTTCCAAGTGCACCTCTCTAATTTCTCAATTTACTATTCTAATTTGCATTCATTTTTAGGTCATTTATTTAAGCTTTGCATATCATTAGGTTTTATCATTAGATTTTGCATATTACCTGTCTTTCCAAGCTCTAGCTTGGTGGTGAACCCCCTTTCATACCTCTAATCACACCCTAGGACAACATTTAGCAAATCTCTTTCCCTCATTCCATCATTGGATTGAGATCTCTAGGGTTTCCTTGAGTGAAACTAAGTGAAATATGTCCTAGGTTCCATCCCTCAAAAGATAGAGCCCCCTATTTTCTCTGTTTCATTTTGGTGAACCCGACCTTTAGAACACCTTATTTTCTGATTTGGAGTGCACCATAATCCTAGAACTAGCTTGCATTAACTTTGCATTAGTTAATTTACATCTAGGGTTTCTAAATCTTGAATTAGTGAAAGTGCATATAGGTTGCATTTTTACCTCATGGATCATTGAAACTCACTTGAAATTTGCACTTGCACTTAGTCTAGAAATCATCCAAAACAGAAAACATAACATTCACAAAGAATTTGCTAAAAATGGTGCAAAAATCATAATCTAGGACTCATACGCCCCTTTGGGCGATTTAGTCCTATTACAGGTGGTTTTGCCTGATTTTTGGGTATTTCGTTGTGATTGTTATTCACTATTTGAAACTGTGAAAATCCTTGACTTGGACTCATATGCCCCTTTGGCTGATTTAGTCCTATTTCAAATTTGAAACTGCATTTTACAACATTAAAATTTTTGTTTATGTGCTTCTGTTTACTATCATTAGCTTTCTGTTTCAGTTTGCTGCATTACTGTTCTATGCATTTCATTCAATTTAGCCTAATTTAGATTCATTTCAATTGTGGATAGAATCAGATTACTGTACTTTTCATTTCCAGCATTAGTTCATAGTTTGATAAGCTTAGATTACATTTGACATTCATAGAAAAAAAAACCAAAAAAACCTATAAAAATGATGAACCACATGGAGAAAGCATAGTTATTTGAGTATGTCAAATCTCTTTTTCCAAGTTAACCTAACACTCAAGCCTTTTAGTAGTGATGAACTTGACATGCTAGATGAAGCTCTTGAGGACTTCATCTCACAAGGTTCATCCAGTAAAGCTTGCTATAACCAACCAAAACCAAGAGAAGTTAAAGTAATTCAACCTCAACTCATCCTTTACCCACCTTCACACAAACCTCAAACTCAAAAAAACCCTATTTTCAACCTTGAACCACCTAAGAATAATGTTTTATAGCAATCAAGTTATAATTCCATTGCTCATACATATAAGACTAGAAACAATCCACAACCTAAACAACCAACTCCAACATCCTTACCATTGCCTAACCCTATCTTTCCTAGTGCTCATCGTTTGCCTTGGAGTAGTGGGAAGGAGTATGATCTTGTTGAACAACTTAAGAATACTCTCGCAAAAAATATCCCTATGGGATTTGATTCAAAATTCACCTAATTATCATACTATGCTTCAAACCACCTTGCAACAAGTAGTGGTTTCTTCTAGTACAAATGCAAATGATGTGGCAACTCCAATTCAAGGAATGAATGCGGCTAACGTAGACATTACTTTTCATCAACATGAGCTACCTCCTTTGGAAATGAGAAAGAGAAATGATGCCTTCATGATAATAGCTATCTATAATAGGTTGGGAATAAAAAGAACCCTTGTTGACAATGGATTTTCCCTTAATGTGTGTAGTGTGACCCTTTTGGATAGACTAGGCATGGATAAATCAAGAATTCAAACTGATTCCTTATTGATTCAAGAATTTAATAATGTAGGAAAGAAATGGCTTGGTGTGATTACTTTGCCTATTACAGTTGGAAAGGATACATTGCAAACTCCTATTCATGTTATGCCCGATAATCTTTCAATCTTCTTTTAGGGAGACCTTGGATTCATGAGATGCATGTAGTGCCTTCAACTCTTCATCGTATAATGAAGTATGTCTACAATAATAAAGTATACCAAGTTCAAATAGACCCTGAGCTTGAAATTTGCTTACAAGTTGAAAAAATAATGACAAGTCCTCTAAACACATTAATTCCAACATCGAACATAGAACCTATGGAAGAAGAAAAATAACAGATGGAAATGGTTTCAAAGTTATTAGAAGATTATTGGGGTTCCTTAGAGTTCACACCTTTGTTTATGGGAGAATACATAATCACAACAAAAGAAACTGAAAAAAAAAACCAATGGTTATGTCAACACAAAATTCAGAAGAAAAATCACAAGCATCTACCTCATCCACTCTAGAAGAAGACACAAGCTATACAACAAAATTTGATGAGATAGATTATAAAAAACCACTAAATCTAAAAGAAATGACGAAACTTTATGGAAGAGGTTACGATCTTATGAAACAACTGGGTTATAGTGGAAAGGATGTGGAAAGAAAGAGCGAGGAATCTGTGTTCCTATAGAGCCTAACACACAAGAAAAAAGTGGTTTGGGATATTGTCCTTCTAAGATAACACAAGCAAGAAAAAGACCCTAGTTGAACATCAACTCCATCATATGTAATCTTAAAACAACTTTCACCTTGAAGCATCCTGAATTGCTTGATACAACTTGTGAACCATCATGGGAATACTTCAAAGATGATGAAGCCTTGAAAGAAATGTTAGGAGTTTATGAAAAAACATCTACTCCTCCTAAAAAGAAATGGGTTACATGTGCTATGATTAGTGCTAAGCAAGAAGAAAAAGAAAAGGAAAGTAATAAGATTGATAAGGACAACGAAGAATACAACTCTGAATTCCCGAAACAAAGTGCACTTCCTTTCGGAGATACAATCGACATAGCGATGGATATTAACAATAAGGAGAAAGTGATTAAGATAGGAAAGTTCCTTGATGATGATGAACAAGAAGACCATGCAACTTTACTTCATGACTTTCTTGAACTTTTTGCTTGGACTTATTTGGACATGCTAGGAATTAATGCTAAGATAGTGATGCACAACATAGTCCTCGCCATAAATGCTAAACCAGTTAGACAAAATATATAAAATATGAATGATAAGAAATCCTTATTGGTTAAAATTGAGATTGAGAAACTTCTTGAGGCTGGTTTTATATGCTCTATAGATTATTCTCCTTGGATCTCAAACATTGTTGCATTTATGAAACCTGATAATTGTATTAGGATGTGTACGAAATTTCATGATTTAAATAAAGCATCTTTAAAAGATGAATTTCCCCTTCTTAATATCAACATCATAGTAGACTCGACTGTGAGACATGCTTTGTTGTCGTACATAGAAAATTTTTCAAGATACAATCAAATCTTTATTAACCCTCAAGATCAATACAAAACAACATTTACTATAGTTTGGGGAACATTTTTTTGGGTAGTCAAGCCTTTTGGATTGAAGAACACATGTGCAACATATCAATGAGCTATGAAATTGATATTTCATGATTACATACATAAGATCTTGGAAGATTACCTTGACGATATTCTAGCAAAATGTTTAAATTGACAAGACAATGTGAATATTCTTTGAAAAATCTTTGAGCGAATGCAAAAATATAACATGAGATTAAATCTAAAAAAGTGTGTCTTTGTTGTAGATAGTGGAAAACTCTTAGGTTTTATAGTATCTCACAGAAGCATTGAGGTGGACATGAAGAAAATTGATGCTATAGTTAACATGCCACATCCTAGAAACATTTCTCAATTAAGTACTTTACAACGAACAATTCAGGCTATCTGTCATTTTGTAGCATCCCTAGTAGACCGTACATTACCATTTACACATCTTCTTAAGAAAGAGGTTCAATTTAATTGGAATAAGGATTGTAAACATGCTTTTGAGAGTTTGAAAGATTACCTTGCTACTCCACCTATTTTACAACCCACTATGCAAGACAAACCATTCATCCTGTATACATCATCATCGGCCGATGCTCTCACAACATTTTTGGTTGAACAAGATGAAAATGGTAAAGAACATCCCATTTATTACATTAGTCAAACTCTGATTGATTACAAAACATGATACACAACAATAGGAAAATAATATTTGGCTCTTGTATTCACTACTAGTAAATTGAGACATTACTTACTAAATGCTAAAATACATGTGATGAGAAATTTGATCCTTTCAAACATCTTTTCGCTAAAACAAATTTAACAAGACGTTTAGCTAAGTGGGTTATGCTATTAACTGAGTTTAACGTTAAGTTTGTCTCACAAAAGGAAATGAAAGGATAAGCCTTAACCGACCAATTAGCTGATGCTCCTTCTCCTCTAGCATCACCTAATAATGATTCATTCCCTGACAATAATGTGTTGACAATTGAACTTGATACATGGGAGTTATAATTTGATGAATCTAGGTGTAGAATACGCTCTGGCATGGGGGTTATAATAATTCCACTTAAAGGGAAGCCTATACCCTTGTCTTATCGCTTAAACTTCCTGTGCACAAACAACACAGTAGAGCATGAAGCGTTAATTGCGGGATTAAATGTTGCTTTAACTCTAGGAGCCTGAGGCATAAGGATATTTAGTAATTCAAAATTAGTCATTAAGCAAATAAATAGATCATATCAAGCAAAACATGAAAAATATCAAAATATAAGGATCTCACAATGACTTTGGTAGAAAGCTTTGATTCATTCACCATTGATTGCATCCCATGTAAAGATAATCAACATGTAGATGCAATGGCGAGTGCGCCTTCCCTTATATCTCCTCAAGATCCTTCAAAAGATTTCACATTTATTATCCATATAATTATGAAACCATCAATAGAAGATAAAATTGAAAAAGCATTATCGATCACTGTGGAAAACTCTAGTGAATGGTATGCACCAATATTTAATTATTTAAAGGACGATACCTTTCTGGAGCTGACAACTAAGAATATTCGAGCCTGCCTTTGAAAACTTGCGTCTAGATACATAATCCTTGCTGGTGTGTTGTATAGAAGGTCCTTTGATGGTATTTTATTTAGATATCATTAACAATCTGAAATCCCCATAGCCCTTGCGGAAGCTCATGCAGGTGCTTGTGGAGGCCATTTTGGAGGAAGATCATTAGTTCAAAAGTTAATCCACATAGGATATTATTGGGGGAACATGGAACAAGATTGCTTCGAATATGTTAAGAAATGTCATAAATGTCAAGAGCATAGCAATTTGATTCATTCTCCTGCCTCCGAACTTTGTGCTCAAATACCTATTTGGCCATTTTCGGTATGGGGTTTGGATCTTATCAGAAAAATATCACCACTTTTCTCCATCGATCATGCATTTATAATTACCACAACAAATTATTTCAAACAATGGGACACCATTAAGAATAATGCCGTGAAGAAATTCTTAGACATTTAACATCCAACATCATTTTTCAACACTCTATTACTCGTAATCTAATGGTCAAGCTGAAACAACTAATAAGACTCTTGAGAAAATATTAAGGAAAGAAATAAGAAAACATAATAAGGATTGACACATACAATTGACATACACATTATGGGCTTATTGTACTAGTATTAGAACACCAACCGGAAATACTCCTTATAACCTTGTCTATGGTGTTGAAGCAATAATGCCCTTGGTCTTAGAAATTCCTTCATTAAGAATTGCTCTTCAAGGACTTATTAATGACAATACTTATAAGGAACAATGATTACATCAGCTTGAAATGCTTGATGAACAACACATTAACACTCTTGAGCATCTCCAAACTTACTCTAGAAGAATGCAACATAGTTATAATGATAACATTATCTCTTGAGTATTTACTAAAGGTGACTTGGTGTTATTTGAGAATCAACGTAGCGTCAATGCCACCTTGATTGAAAAAGGAAAATTCAGCCCTAATTGGTTAGGACCTTACATAATTGATGAGAGTTAGGTGGGAGTTAGGGGTCTGGAGCATATACGTTAACGGAAATAGATGGAACACCTCTTAAAGAACCTATTAAATCCACACATTTGCACTGGTACTATGTCTAAATCTTCTTGAATAGTGTGAATGATAAAGCCATGGTGTTAGAGTTAGTAGATAACATTCTATATTCTCTCGCATTGCTTCGTTCTTGACAAACAATCATTTGTGTGTCTTGAATACTAAAGTAATTGTTTAAATTAATTTTTAGGTGGTTACTTTAGGTTTCATACTATTCAAGTTCATCTTGTATGTTGTGTTAGATTAGATCCTTATATGCATTTAATGTTCTTTAATTATATCATAGGTGCATTTAATTTAACATAACATACTCAATCATAATGTTGCATCTAAATGAAACTAGAATAGTTTTAATTAGATCACATAAAACATGTTAGATGATGGAGACATTTATTAAATAGTCTTACAAAGATTATTTGATAAATCACATTACCATCTAAAGTCAAACACATAAGCATAAACAATCAACCAAATGCAAATGAACATATATACATATCACAGAGATTTAAAGAACATGTCATCAAGTATACAATGCTAGTGTGGCTTGTGGCTACTAGATCCCTTGGGACCTGGTGATCACATCCATTGAGAAACAATTTGTTGAGAGATAGTAGCATGTGATTGTGACCTAATAAGAGAATCTAATGCATACTGTAGGCCCTCTGCTTATCCAATAGCCGCGGTCTCCCATCCGATGGCCTCTAGGCGCTCTCACTCTATGCGGTCTCTATCTTCCTATAGCCTAGCTACCTTTGCATGAAGTCTTTTGACCTCCGCTGGATCTCGAGATGACCGAAGCTTCTCATATGCATCCTCGAATCGATCAAAATTCCTAGTAACACCCTTGTATGCCACTTGTAATATATCATAAGGCTCGAACACCTCTGGGTGCTTCTCCACGATAGGTGGGGGAATGCAATCTATGCGACTAGCTTGATCTAAGATTGAAAGAGGTACTATCTCTATAGCTACCTATCAATAGAGATAATGAAACTCTCACAGACCGTGCAAGATACAAATCATAAAGATAATTAGTACATATCATGGAATATATATATAAATCAAAAGCATATAAACATAAGCATAATCATGAAAGAATAAGCATAAGCATAAATAAAATGTCATCACCTAGATCTCTAGTTGGCTATGTAAAGACAACCTCATCTTGTGCACAAGGCATGGAGGATGTACTAGCCTCTCCATGCTCATAAGTGTTGGTGCATGTTGCAACTACTGACTATGATATAGTAACACAAGTGGGAACTGGATCCCTCCACTCGTGGCCAACTGGATCCTCATCCACTGTATCATCGCCCTTGCTCATCAGTTGGTCCTCCTCATCCTCATCCACATTTTCCTCCTCCTCTCCCTCATAGTCTGATTTTGCCTCCTCCTCATAGTCCTCTATTTTATTTGCAAATAGATTCGAAGACCCAAGCCTTGTATCCTCACCTGCCTCCTCATCTCTTTGATTTGAAAGTGGCCCTGCAAAGCCTATAGGATGATCCATAGGAAATACATGAGATGGTCGTGCTGCTACCCACCACTCCTCGTATGCATTTATAGCACTGACCCATCATTAATGTTGAAGGTTGGGGGAATATCGAGATCATCATCTAAATCATTGGATCTAACATCATCCACTGATAGTTGTCTCATATCTCTTGGCCTCTGGGTACTCTGCACTGATCGCCTATAAAAAGGTTGTGCTACTAGTGGTACATGTATCTGCCTGAATTATCTCATAACACGATCGTAGTAGAATGGTCTTACTATGTAATTGTGCCTCCCTAATAGAAACCTGTCCCTCTACATCCTCCTCAACTTCCAGGTCTCATCTGTCCATTGTGGTATTAGCTGGTAAGGTCTCCAAAGGATCTCCTCTTGATCTAGTTGGTCAAATTGGACTCTCAAAAAATGTAAATCTTGTTGGAGTACGGGGAAAATTGAGAGGGCAAGGGGGTGAATCACTGTTTCAATAATCAATTTCAACTTAATGATTCTTCAAAACACTTAAACTATTTGAAAACAAGAATTGTTCAAATTCAAGAGTATAATCATATGTGATAACCAAACTTTAGATTCTTAAACAACATGAAAACTCAACCAAAAAGCATCCACAAAAGAATCATAACACAATATTTTTCATGAGTGCAAAAACCTCATAGGGAGGAAAAATCACTCGTAAAATGCCTCACTAGCAAAGCCTCATTGGCTACAAAATGCCTCATTGGAAACACAAGCCTTACTGGCTACAAAATGCCTCATTGGCAACATAAGCCTCATTGGCTACATACAACTTAACTGGCCAAAGATCAAACTTGTCTCACTGACATGATCTTATACAACACATTGTCAAACATGAATAAATTAATTATAGAGGGTTACCCTGTTTCACTACATAACATTTCTTCTTTCCATCTTAACACATTCAATGTCCTAAAGATTCATTAAATTGGAACCTTCAAAACACAAAATGTATAAGATTATACACTTCACTATTTCTCATATAGTTTTGCAAAACATCTCATAATTCTACTTATAAACTCAACATGATATCTCTGTGAAAGCACCAAACCAATAGCAATAACATATCATTATTTTTATAACAATCAAAAGTTCACATAATGTTTCCATCTATCATTGACTGAAGCTATCAAATGAATCTTCTTCAAATGGTTTCCATAACTGCCCCTAAGGCCATCATGATACTTTTGCATTTAACAAACTAAACTGCCTCTTAAACATGGTCGACAGATTATGCAGGCTATATATATACATCAAACAAAAGACACATATAAATGTGACATGAAACCCCAACTCCCAAGTCGACAGAATAATGACAAGTCACAACATGTACATAATGCTTTAAAACTGTCACAAGATTTGTGACCCCGTGCCCTAGCAATGGGCAACTCAAGCACCAAACACAAATAATTCATGAATAAACAATAACATATCCTTTGTGTATGATTTTCAAAATATCACAAACCCGTGCCATGTAAACACTAGGGTTACTCAAACCCAAAACATAAGAACTCAACCCGCATTAAAAAATCAAACTTTTGTTGTTCCAAAACCATTTACAAAACAAAATAAGAAAATGTATGCAAAGAACACATAACGTAGATGAACTCTATACAAGCTCTTGTGAAACAAGGAAAAATAAACTAAGGTTGATGGCAACATTAAAACCATTGTGTCATTCCTTTTCTATAGCCAAAACCCTTGATTTGACTATATGAAAAGAACAAAGAAACCCGACTATTCAATGCAAAAACCCTTTACACATTTTTAGAATAAACATCAATGCATTCGCCAAAAAACTAGAATAGATTTTCATGGAACAATATTACCACTTTGAAAACTTTAAACTTTGCCTATAATGAAGTCGATGAACTGCCACTTGAATCTGGAAACCATTCTCTATATTTACTAGCCACAATACCATTGTCTCTTCAAGTTTCTTCAAATTGCCCTAAGTCGGCTGAGTTAACAATGCTTTGTTGTTTGTAAAATGACAACTTTTAGGGAAATCATGATGTTGATATCCACAATCTCATGACTTTTATCACTTTGTAACTTGCAAAAGAATCATTATGTTGGCCTTTCATTATAACCTTTCTGCTTGAAAATCAAAACACATTATTGTGTCAATGTTTAACATTATTTGCATGAATATAGTAAACCTCATAATATCCAATTTAATATATGTCAATCCTCTTTGTGTATTTTCATGAAATTAATAAAACACCAAAATGATCCAAGGTCCTCGTGTCAAGGTTTATAAAAAATCATAGTAAAGAGTGATGCCTTTGTGAATAACATGTCATCCCATCAAATACCAATCAAATAACAATAAACCTTCAATGTATGCCATATTAATGTATGTATGTCAAGATAAACACTTGAAATCAATGCCAAAACCAATCTCAAATGGGTAAAAAAACCCCCCCTTTGGCATTGATGTCAAACCTGCCAAAGAAATTGAAAGAATAGGTGGTGTAGAAGCACCCTGCCAAAGAAAGAATAGCACCATGAACCTGTGCACCAAAATATATATATCATGAACCATGTATCTCATTCTCTTATCCCCCTTTTGACAACAATGCCAAATGTCAAAGGGGTATAAGCTGAAATCAAGAATACCTCAAATGGTATCAATCGTGTCATCAAAACCTATTATTGTTATCATCAAAGCATGTTGACATATGCAAATCAAAACTACATGCCAATTGAAACTAAATTTTCCAACTAATATGCAAAAAAAAACTACATGCCAACTGAACCTAAATTTTCCAATTGAATGCCAAACCATAGGCAAAGCCAATGTGCCAAATACCATCATGTGAAACATGTGTTGCTGTATATCATTGTAAAATAAAAAACTATCATATATAGCATCAAACTAAAATGAAATTCTCAATTAGTTGTAAACTGAAATGCTTCAAAATGAATCAATGTAAGCATGAATACTTGAAACAAGTATGACACTACAAATGAAGCATGAGCATATCAAGAAGCATGCATATCAATCGCCTTATCAACCTATGCATGAAATATACTATTGTGTGGTCTCACAAAACACCCCAAGGCTGTAAGACTTGGGGGCCCAAGTGAAAAATTTAACTCTTATGGCAGGAGCTAGCTAGTTGAAAAGATCACCGGAAGAGAAGAGCAAAGATAAATCTTTAATAAAAGAGTACAAAGTAATGTAGTGTTCTGGGTACTGGATACTGGGAACCGTGAAAGCTTAAAAAGGGAAAAAGGTAATGTAAATGTGAGCAGAATGTTCCAGTCCGATACGTTAGGTCCAGTAAAATGGAAGTTCCAATAAAATCGAAGTCTAGGGAAAATTCATGGGTAAAGTTGAATACTGGGTATTGGGTACTGGGTAGCGAAGTAGAGTAAATTTTTAAAATCTTATGGTTATATAATGATTATGATAGTTCGATAATCCTGTATATATAAGATAATCATGTAAGGATTTGTGATAAGTTAGAAAGTGTGTTATTTATGAGAAATTTATGTGATAACAATTAAATGATGGTTTTATTTACATGAGATGTTTATAAATGTTTTATTTCATTTAAAATGGATTTAATGAGTGGAATTTGTGATTGCAGGAGATGTAGAGTTCGAGTATGGATGGTCAGGAAAATCAAATTTGTAGATAGATCTGATGGTGTTGCTAGGTTCAACAATACACTTTGAAAGCTCATGTTGGAATAGAGTTCATTGCGTAGATACACAAGATACCGAGAAACCGAGACTCTGGAGTTTAAGTATGTAGCCAAGAAGTGTATCCATTCTAGGGGTTGCTCATTCTTGGAATGTTCAAATCGAGGATGAACTTGAATGTAGGAATTAAAATTCCACCTGATCATTTTGAATGTATGGGAAGTTCCTACATTTTGTTTGAATGGATTTGTTTGGTTCCAAGAAGGAGCCTTGATAATAAAAGATTAAAGCCTGAAGTGCTTCAACATGTGATCGAAGTTGACCCTCATTGACTTCGATTGCAATTCTATTACCAGTCACTACATTCCACGTGCCTTGATTTGATTCATCCCTTGGATTTACTCTCATGTATTTGTCTTATCCTATTTATGCCTTACTTCTATAAAAGGCCAGAGGAAACTTCTTTTTAAGTTAAGTTCATAATTTGTGGATTTCGGAAGAGCCAAGACTTCTCTAAGTTTTGTTATTTTTTCTTGTTTCTGAATCATTCTATTCTAAAAACTTGTATGCATGAAGATATTAATCAATATTGAAGCCAATTTGATAGTTGCCTATCTCACGAATCTTTGTAGTTGGTTTTGTTAGTTCAGCCGAACAAGACTATGTGTTGCGCCGTTTAAGGGTGCATACAAAACCTACTCGATGTCCAAACTAAAAGCCCTCTCTTTAAAAGCTCACAACATTTTATATGTAGTTGTGAAACATTTTGGTGAAGTATAAAGCGGTTTTCTTTGATTTGGTTAATTCTTTGGGGCATGCATGGAGAATAACTGAGATAAATTTTAATTTTTAGTATTTTTGTGCTTTATTTTAGAATAGATGTTTAAATTCTAGAAAATGTTTCAAAAAATAGATGAATGGATGAAAATTAATTGGAAATATTTCGTTTCCTATGAAATTGCTGAATGCTTAAAGGTAAATCTACTTAAATGATAGAAAAATTGTTGATGTTCATGAAATATTGTTTCAAATCTTTCAATTTCATGATATTATTTTACGGTCTAACTGAAAATTCAGTGTCTAATACATATGATTTCAAACAAGCATAGTCCCTTTGAGATTAACAATAATATCACATCATAACCTGAAGTGAACCTAGTATTGTCAAGATCTAACTATCAGAGACTTGGGATTGAACCGATCCAACCTTTATCCTATCATATGGATCCCCTAGGGTTGCCTTTGGTTAAGTTTTTCAAGAAGGATAGGCTCTTCATGGTTTGTCTGTGGATAATTTACTCACCCTGTTGCTGCGAGTAACATCGCCATCAACAGGAACTAGTGCTAGAAGGAGGGTCTTATATTAGTTCCGATTTCAAGGAGAAAGCTTGTAATGCAAAAGTTTAGTGCAAGCTGGTGTTTCAATATGGAAGTCGAGAAACTTTAGTAATTTTTTAACCAAAGATTACATCCTTTGAGTTTACTCACCTTTGGTAGAGTCACTGAGTGTAGAATTCATGATGCAACTGATCATGGTGAACTCGATTGTGAAATTTTCTTAACTAGGGTAATTTTGGCCATATGTAAGGAGATTCTGTTAACATAAGAAGTTCTAATTGCTAGAAGAAAGGAACCATTAACGAGAAATACGTGCAACCCTAGTGGAATTGGAAATATTAAAAAATTATCTAATACATCAAAATGGTTTGACAACTGTAATTATTATAAAGAAAATCCTAACATTTTGTAGAAAAATAATCGAGAATGCTGAGATTCAAAGACATCGCATTAGAAACAAGGAAACGGTATTGATGAGTCATCATTCTCCTTATACATGGAAAATGAAAATGAAGAAAAGGAGCAGGAAAATCGAGTGGGAGACACGTGTATTTTGCTCCAAGTTGAAAATTCACAAGTTAAAAAAGGAAATTTTCCTGATTTTATGCATGATACTGTTACTAATTTTAGCTTCTTGCTTAAAATTAGTGAATATTTAGTGAAGTTTATTTGCTGGGGTATAAATTTTGAGTTATCCAATGAATCCTTACTTTTAGAATGAATGAGTTAACTTGTTCATTTATTTGTTCAAATCATTCAAATGGTTTATGATAAACTATTGAATAGTTTAGACAAATCAATAAACAAGCTTCACTTGGAAATGAAAAATTTAGAAGATTGAAGTGAAATGTTGAAATATTTTTCTACAATATTTATCATTACTGATTATCAAAATAAATTGCAGAACAAAAATAGAAATCATTCATTTTGATTACATAATATGTGTTCTAAACAATTGCAATTTCATTGTTTCAAATCATGTAAATGGAACAAACTCAGATTTCTAATCATAAGACATTTCATATCATGAACAATTCATTTATTAAGAGATATGTTTCTGTGATCCCACACAAGCCGTGGGTAGACTAAGTTGATTTAATTCAACAAGGAGAACAAATCATACAACTGAAGAACAAGAAAAGTAAAGTAACATTAGAAAGGAGGTCATTTCCATCATTTCCTTGAGGGCTAGTGTAGGGTTGATCCTACAAGTTCATCTCGATCTTTAGTATCTTTAGTCTCTAACTCCATTGCTCTTGAGCTCTAGAACCTGCAAGTATTTTAAAAGTTTTGTTAGAGCTCAGGTCATGAGATCCTAAAACATGTTCAATTCAACATAGATTTAATTTGCACTCATTAAATCAAATCAACTTAGTCAACAACCATAAGATAAATGAAAGAACTACTAGGCCAAATAATCAGAAAGGAATCATTGAATCCACTATTTTTTACTGACTTGTTTGTGTCATGTATAGATACAGGAAAAATTTTATTGCTGATTTTTAAACTTCAACATGTGTGGTAAAACATGGCTCCCACAAGGGTCGAGCTTGACATGCTGAGTTATCAAATAATCAACTTGATTGTGCTTATTTAAGAGGGAAATGCAATGTTTAATGTCATTATATCAACTATTCAATGATAGTGAATAGACATACATATAAAGTTCACAAGTATTTCTTTAGGAAGTAGCTACAAGAGCAAAATGGAACAGTAGCATTCACTGACAAAATGTTCCAATGAAGTTATGACAGTGTCTACAAGCATTAAGTAATGAAATGCAACTATCAAGAGTATGCACAAAGTGGTTTTCTAAATCATATAGTCAACAAGAAAAGTAAGATGAAATTCAAATGGGAAAATCATTAACACATCAGCCAAATGTGTGTTTCATGATATACAAAAGATATACAGAGTAGTCAAGGTATTAGATGAGTGAACTGACATATAAAGAGGTGTCGTAGAGAGATCAATATGACAAGAGGAAAGATCATATTAGCACAAAGCGATTAAAGAGAAATGACAGTCCCTTGAAAGTTCAATGTAATCCATGGTGCAAACAAGGGATATTCATTTACACAAAGGATGGTCTCATTTGAGAGGACAACTCTTCTCAAATGTTGATTCAAAACAAAAATGTTTGAGTTTTGAAGCTAAGGCCAATATGAAAATAGTGATATATGTTCATGCTATAAGACAATACATAGTGCATATTTGAAAGTGAATGACAGTATGTCTCCTCAAACTCTATGAGTCACAATTATCTTGCAATTCAGAGGTCACTGTGAAGATTGCATTCATAAGAGAAGTCAAGGGGTGTTGTTGCATAAAAGGAGAACAATGAATTTGTGTAGCAGCAAAAACAAGTTTCAGTACCAAGGAGATAGAAGCATTCACAATAACAATCACAGACAATTACAATAAACAATATTTACTTCATAAGACAGTCATATGAAGATGATATTTATCAGCTTGAAGTAAGCATTCTTTTTGCAAAATAAAACATCACAATTGAAGTGAAACAAAAACACCATATTCAAATTTTGCTTCAACATTACTTATTTGTGAAGATATGAACACCCCGAATGAACAAACCACATAGTAATCACAATGAGCAACCATTTTTGGAAAATGCATAGTTAGTGACTTTGATAAATGTAAGAATTCCAGATCAAACAATATATGACATTCCTTTATCAGAGAGATGCAAGGTCATTACAACTTCATTTAATGATTCAACAATATGACAAAAAACACAACAGTGTGAGCTTTCATCATACCTGTAGGTGAAGTCAACTAGTCATGCTTCTAAATGCAAATATCCTAAAGTATTATATAATGCATATGTACATGTGAATGTAAGGAAGAGAGTCTTTTAATTGCTTCACATGAAAGGAATACAAAGAAAGAGGCTGTGGCCTGAGGTTATAATGATACCCATTTTCTTGTTTTATCAAAGGAAGCCTTCTAAAGTCTTTTAAAATGAGGAGAATGTGAGGAAACCCTCAAAATTATGTAAGCACAAAGATACCTAGAAAATCAAACATGGCCGTGGCTTCCCTGAAAAGAAACAAATTGGGTTAAGCTTGCATAAAGGATCCAAATATCTCAACATAGATGGAGGGCGTAGCCATGGAACCACGAGCAAGAAACAAAGAAAAAATACAAAAAGAATATGGATGGCACAACCATGGGAGCAAGCAATATTTGTAAAACTCAGGAATACATGGAAAATGGCCTTGGGTTTCTTATAATCTTGAGATCTATACAAGAATGATAAACTATCTTCATAAATATATGTATTTACAGTTGGAAATTCTCAAAATGGAAAGTATACTCACCTTTCTATGAAATGAGCTCAATTTTGAGCCTCTTTTCTTTCCAGAAAATGAAACAAAATGCCTGAATGTGCTCATAAAGCTTACCTCAAGCTTTTTGGTAAGATTATCTTTCGAAAGAAGGCCACTGTGAATTCAAATGCTCCATGTATCACCTTTAGGAAGCTCTAAGCCGTGAAACCCTAGCCGTAGTGGAGAAGCTTCCAGAAGAAGCTCGAAATAATAAATGAACATGTATTTTTTTTCCCTTTGTTTAGTGTTATTTCCCATATTAGGTTGACATGCCTTTGTGGCATTTTTATCTTATGATTTAAAAATATAAGGTGTCAACTAATGTGGAGTGAGGGCTAAGACTCATGTCTCATGCCTTATATTTTAAAATTCTTACATATGCCATGTATTAAGCCTTGTGACTTCAAGTATTTTCTTTGACTCTTTTTGGCCGAATCATGCTTTTTAAATTTTGCATTAAATCTTAAATGTAAAACTTTTAGCTAAGTGTTGTATTTATAGAACACTTAGTCTAATTATTTTTTAAATACAAATAAAGGGACATGTGTTCAAAAGTGCTAGTCAAAAGGCTTTGTCAATAGGATGTCAGATGGAACTTTTGAAGCTTTGCTTGAATTATGGGGTTGATTGAGAAAATTGTGCCAACACATGGAGGAAAACCAGGAGTTTGAGGCACTTAATGGACACTTCTACATCAATTTTGAACTCCATTTGATTTGACTTGAGTCAAGGAGAAAAATCAGGCATATGACATCTTGTTACATTCAGTTTTGAGCCTAATTAGGAGGGATTTTTAGTTGCATATGACCCATGAGGTTGTTTTGAGTTTGGAGAAATCTTAATGCATGTTTGGAGGAGTTCTCAATAGTCACATGCCTTGTTTGGTGGAGAAGGTGGATAACACATCATATTTTTGGAGCCAAGATTCAAATTCGAATTTTGGCAACTTTTCTATAAGTCTATCTTCTCTCTCATTTCTTAGGACTACTTCTGAGTTTGGTGATTGTTGATGCAGTTGATTCATCCTTTGTAACTTATTTTTTCTATGAGATTTTAGATATTTTTGTAAAGCATTTTTTCCTTAGAATGCAAGAGAGTCCTAATTTTTAATAGAAGAAGATTGTTTCCTCCTCAATTCTCTTTTTGTTATAGTGTTGATTAGTGAATAATTTGATTAAAATATTGTGTTATCCTTTATTTTATCAATTCCGTCAATGTTGAATACAAAAAGGTAGCATATTATAGTGCAGGTCTATGAGTGTGCTTGTCTTTCTGTTGCATCAAAATTGTGAAAACAATCTTGTTTTCCTTCTTATGAGCATTAGAAAGCTGAAGCCTTTCATTATAAACACTTTTGCAAGCATGTGAAAATGAGTTGTGAGATATTTTAGTTTCTTAAATTGATAGATTTGTGAGTTTCAAAAGCATTCCAAGGTTTATCCATTTGATGTATCACCCATTAGTCTTAAGTTTGTTTTTTCCAAGATTTATCCTTTTATCCCTTTCCCTCTATTAAAAATCAGTGTTTACAAGAATTATCCAAAGGGAAGCAATCCAAAACCTAGAGGTCTATTTTCACCATAGGATACCCACAGCCTGAGAATAGTCCCATGTGCTCAGGATTTAAGAGTTTTTCAACTTGTCTTTAGATGCAAATCCTTGTGTTAAAAATTTTGGCACGCCCGGTGGGACATTGAACTATTTCATCAGTTCAAAAAGAGCTATATTTTGCTGCTGTAACAGTGTGAGCAACATTTTTCAGCCTTCAAGAAGAATTTTTTTTTCACACTTGGCGACTCTAGATGTTGGTTTTAGCAGTTTTCAGTGAAGCATATGAGAAGTTACCAAAATAGGCAAAGTGCAGAACCTGTAGAACATTCAGAGCTACCATCAGGAAGTACCAAAGTTATTAGGAGAGAAACAAGCCCTGTTTCATCCTTCAATAATCCTCTGTTTGTAAGTTTTGCAATTTAGATTTTAGCTAGTTCTACTGTTTCAAGTAGTTCATTAAGTAGTATTAATTCTCGAGTGGTCAATATGGCTCATCCTTCACCTAGGAATCATCCTTTTGTTTCATTTGATCAAGGAAGCCCCTTGAATTTAGCCCAACATAATGATATTCCAGCATCAACCCTTAAGAGCTTACCATTCTTTACTGGTGAAGATCACACAACAACCATTGAGCACATTCGAGATGTGGCTTCGTTGTGTGGTTTTCATCATATTACTAAGCAAGACATTTTAGTGAGGCTTTGGGCAACCTCTTTTAAAGGTAAAGATTTTCAATGGTTTAGAGGGCTACTAGTAAATTCAGTTACAACATGGGATCATCTTGGAGAAAAGCTGAACAAGCAGTTCGAGGATAAATCATACCATCTATCATTGGTGGAGCAGCTCACTACCATCAAGAGGGCACCACATGAACATCTGGTGGACTTCAAATACCTGTTCAAGAAGACCTGGAACTGAATTCCAGCCACGGTAAAGCCTTCTAATGATCATGCTTTTCTGTATTACTTAGAAGCATTAAATAGTGATATTGCACTTTTGATCCAATCTTTGGGAGGGGATACATTACCAACAACATTTGATATTACTGTTAGGGATGAGAGTAATTTCATTCAAGTTGGGAAGTTAGCCCCTAGGCCTCCTATGCCTTATGTTTTTGATTTAGAACCAACTACTTTTGTTATACCACCTATTGTAGCTGTTGTTCCTGCATTTCTAGCCTTTAATACACAAGTAGCAACTCAAGAGAATGCTATTCCTAGTTAGTTTTAGGAACTAGTTAGTATTAAGGATCAGAATGAGAATATTCAAAAGACTGCAGAATTTTGGTAACGAGCTAGTTAACATGAAAAAGTAGCAAAATCAGCTACCATACCAAGCCCCTTACCAAGCTCTGTATCAGCCAAATCCTCAAATTTAGAGGATGAATTTCAATCAACCACATAACCAGTCTACTTGTTCCAACGAAATTCTCAATCAAGCACTAATGGTGCAAAGTAGTGCTGCTGTTGCAAAAAAATTCATCACAAGAGGCTCATGAATAGTAGTCTGCTCATGCGGAACAAGGAAATCCAGATGTTACTTTCATGAACTGGCAAGGAGAGGAGTTTTGTGGGGTTAATAACCCACAAAATCAGTCAAATGATTCTATAGCAGCCAATACAAGGAGTAAGAAAAGGGCTATTGACTTGGGGCAATATACTGATGGAGGTAGAAATCAGCCATCCACGAGTTCACAAGGTCAAGTTCTGCCAAGAACACAATCTGTGGTTGGCATAGACTAGCTTGGAGTACTAGTTCAATCAACACAAGTTTAGAAAAATGTTGCCGTTCTCACAGGACAACAAAAGGTCAGTGCTAGTAATTTTAATATTTTAGATCATATGAAGAAGAGTAATGTTAGTGTTTCTATGTGGGAGTCTTTGGCTCTTCTTGGGAAAAAAGATCTCTTACAAGAGGCTTTGTCAAAATTTTCTTTGTCTGATGAAGTTTTAAATCAACAACCTGCTAAGGTTGTTCTTACAAATGACTCTCTTGAAAAGAAAGAACAACCTACCAAGGTAGTTAAACCACCCCCTTTCTATGTTTCTCTAATTGTTGGTCAACATTTAATACACAATTATATGATTGATTTTGGGGCTAGTAGTTTTGTAATTCCCAAGCAAATTGTAGACAAGCTTGGAATAGAATATGAGCCATTAGAAAAAGGGTTAGTTCAACTAGATGGTACCGCTGTTAAGATAGTAGGAGTCATTAAAAATCTAAGTCTTACATTGCACACATGCCAAAATTTCTCAATACCTCAGGATGTTTATGTCATAGAGTTGCCTCCATACTTTGCAATTTGTTTATCTTATGATTTCATAGCTAAGATTGGAGGATACCTGTCCTTTGATTGGTCTCATATGTTATTTAGGACTAGGTATGGAACCAAAGTCACTATCAGGTTAGAACTTGTTGCTAAGAATCATATTGAGCCATATAATCTGAGTGTTGTCAATGCAACAACTACTATAAATTGTGCTCTATTTGATCAAGAAGATATTATTGTAGCCAATGAGACTACTACTTAGATAGAGGATATTCTAGATATTCTGTTCGATGATTGGGCAACAGAGAATCTTCAAAATTATTCAAATGAACAACTTGAAGAGGTACATTTGGGAATTTATATGATGCATGAATCTAATTATGTTATGCCTAATATGGAAAAAAGTGTTGAACAACAATTAGATCAACAAGTAAATGAGGTTTGGAAGCTGTTCTTTGATGGTTCAAAGAGTAGAAATGGTGCCAAAGGTGGTTGTATGCTTATTTCTCTAGTTGGTGAAAAATATTATTCAACATTTAGGTTCACATTCAGCTGTACCAATAATACAGCTGAGTATGAAGCTCTGATTCATGGTCTTCAGTGGGAAAAAAAGAGAGGTATTTTCTATTTACAAGTTTTTGGTGATACAAAACTAATTTTTAATCAAGTTAGAGGTATCCATACTACTAAGAATGATCTTCTCAAGTCTTATAAGCATAGAGTATGGGATCTTTTTCAAGATTTTCAAGCTTTTAATTTGCTGTCAATTCCCAGAACTGAAAATAATCATGCTGATAGACTGGCAGCCATAGGTGCTCAATATGATATCCCAAATGATATCAGTAATTCTAAAGAACAACAATATGTAAAAGTTATTGTTAGGTCATCAATTCCTAACAATAATGAACATTGGCAAGTCTTTGACAGTGACCAATAGATTATTAATTTCTTGAGAGAAGAAGCAAAATTTTCTAATGATAATAAGGAGAAACTCAAACAATAGTATGAGGATTAGATCATACAGCTGAAAACCAACAAAATTCCCAAAGGCTTGGTTACTTTGGAGTCTATTTTCAATACAGATAATCAAGTCAGAAAAGAAAAAGCTAGCTTACAAATTAAAGAAGATCATTATGAAGGTGTTGAGATCTTCAAAGATAAGCTTTTAAAGCTTGGTAAGGTATGCATATTAGAAGAAAAGCATGCATTTATTTTACTTTGTCAAGAGTTTAGTGACATATTTGCTTGGGAATACTCAAATCTCAAAGGTTTTGATCTTCTATTACCCAACATACTATTGAACTTGAACCAAATGCTAAGCCTATAAGACAAAAATAGAGGCCACTTAACCCCAAGCTTGAGCCTCTCATGATTAAAGAGTTGAATAAACTCATTGAGAGTGGTATCATTTATCCAATTAAGCATACCTCTTGGGTATCCAATCTAGTACCTATGAGAAAGAAAAGTGGTGAAATCAAACTTTGTGTTGATTTTAGAGATCTTAATAGAGCTTCCCTGAAAGATCGTCATCCTTTACCTTCCATGAAACAAATTTTTTCAAGTTGTTTCAGGTTCTGAGAGATTCTCTTTATTATATGGCTTCTCAGGATATAACCAGATCCTGGTTAAGGACGAAGATTAGTTTAAGACAACATTTACAACTAAATGGGGTATAATGGCTTACAAGAGGATGCCATTTGGTTTATCAAATGCTGGAGCTACTTTTCATAAAGTTATGGACATGGATTTCAAAGGTTTGATGTATAAGATTGTATTAGTTTATTTGGATGACATAACTATTTTTTTCAAATAATTCAAATGAACACTTTGATCATTTAAGGAAAATCTTTGAAAGATGTAGAGAATTTGGTGTCTCTCTCAACACAAAGGAATTTTTCTTCATTATTCAAGAAGGTAAATTAATTGGATATATTGTATCAAAACATGGCATTTCCATAGATTCGGAGAGAGTAAGTGCAATTCTTTCTCTTCCTTTACCAGCACACAAAAAAGGTTTGTAAAGTTTCCTAGGTAGAATCAACTTTGTAAGAAGATTTATCCCAGATGTTGCTGAGTTATTAGTGCCTTTGAATTCAATGTTAAAAAAGAATGTTTCTTTTAGCTAGACTAAGGAAGGAAAGAGGATTTTTCATCTTATCAAAGAAGCACTTGCAACTGCTCCTATTTTGTTAAACCCATATTTTTCAAAAGAATTCTTTGTATGCATATGGAAACATTGACAGTATTGCAGCTATGCTGGTTCAGGGTAATGATCATGGATTAGAACAAACCATAGCTTTTTTTAGTCAGAGTCTTAAGGAATATGAGCTTAATTATTCCTTTATTGAAAAGAATGTTTTAGCTCTTATCAGAAGTTTAAAGAAATTTAGACATATGTTGTCTAATAACAGGATTAAATTGCTGGTTGCTCACCCTTCAATCAAGGAGTTTTTGTTGAATAAAGATATGAACAGTAAAAGAGCTGGTTGGGTGACTAAGGTGATGGAGCATGACCTCAAAATCAAGGTTACCAAGTTTATAAGAGGAAAAGGTCTCTGTGAATAGCTTACAAAAAATAGTAACAACAACACAAAAGAATAAGAAAGTGTTGTTTTAGCTCATCAGGATGAGGAACAAATTGCTGCACCTGTGTCTTCTATAGGTTGGGTAAGAGAAATGACACATTTCTTGTTAACTGGTGAGTGTCCTCCTGGTTTGACTAAATCTAAAAGAAGGTATTATAGATTACAGTTAATATCTTATGTTCTATTGAATGGTTTGCTGTTTAGAAAGGATTTTCATGGTGTATTGCTTAGATGTATTGAGGCTGATCAAATTAATAGAGTGTTACATGAGTTTCATGAAGGATCAGTTGGTGGAAATTTCTCTCCAATAGCTACAACTCTTAAGATAATGAAAGGAGGCTATTACTAGCCTACCTTATTCAAAGATGCCCATTCATGGGTGAGAAAGTGCAAAGAATGTGCTATATTTGTAGGAAAAGAGAAGCTGGAAACCCTTTCATTACAACCAGTTCAGATTGAACAACCCTTTATGAAGTGGGGCTTAGATTTCATTGGAGTCATAAACCCACCATCAAGTGTAGGCCACAAGTGGGTGCTCATAGCCACAAATTATTTTTCAAAATGGACTGAAGCTGTAGCACTTAAAGAAGCAAATGAGATAGTTGTTCTGAACTTTTATGAAGAGCTGATAACCAGGTTTGGAGTTCCTGAATCTATTGTTTCAGATAATGTACTTGCTTTTATAAGAACTAAGATATCTAAGTGGGCTGTTAGAAATGGTGTCTATATGAATACATCTTCTAACTACTATCCTCAAGGAAATGGACAAGCTGAGTCCACTAATAAGAACCTTCTGAGGATTATCAAGAGGACTATGGAAGGTTACCAAAGAGCTTGGCATACCAAGCTAAAAACAACCTTGTGGGCTAACAGAATTGCACCAAAAAGGTCAACTAGATTTTCACCATACATGCTTGTGTATGGAAAAGAGGCAAGACTGCCTATTTAACTTGAGCTCCCAAACCTTGATATGGTAAATTAGCTTGACATGATTGAGGAAGAGCCTATGACAACAAGATTGGCTCAGCTGATTGAACTTGAAGAGACTAGAGCTGAAGCAATGAAGAAGATTGAGCAATATCAAGTTCAAGTAAAAAGATCATTTGATAAGAGAGCATGTCCAAGGGTATTCCAAGAAGGTGACATAGTTCTGAAGTGGGATGAACTAAAAAGTAAACCTAGAAAGCACTCCAAGTTTAATGCATTCTGGACTAGGCCTTACATCATTACTAAAAAGAAACAACATAATTCCTTCCAATTGTCTAAGTTGGATGGTGAAGTGGAGCGAATCCCAATGAATGGGATTCACCTCAATCATTGCTTTTGAGGTAGGATCTAATCTGTACATATTTGAGTAAATTCTAGATGTTCAATAACTGTTTCTGCACATAGACTAGTTGCATCTATCTTTTCCCTAAGTGTTGTTTTGCACAATTGGTAGTTTACTTTGAGTTTTGCTAGGGGAGAAATAAAATCTTTGCAGTTACTAGTTATAGCTCAATGAAATAAACACCTCTTATTCATAACATGGAATAGAGCTTCAATGTCATGAACAACAAATGTATACCCCATGGAATTGTAACTAGTAAAAATGGAGTTATAAAAGTTACAACAGAATGAAGGAGTTCTATACAAATTTTTCTGAGTCAGGAAAGGCATAAATATACTCCATACCCAATGGATAAGCAAGGCAACTAGCCTATTTTTTTTAGCAGGAAAGAACCCCTAAGAGGTCACCAAAAATGTTACTAATTTTTAGCTTCTTGCTTAAAATTAGTGAAGATTTAGTGAAGTTTATTTGCTAGGGTATAAAATTTTGAGTTATCCAATGATTCCTTACTTTCATAATGAATGAGTTAACTTGTTCATGTTAGGGTTAGAGATGGCAGATCTAACAATTAAATGCAGATTTAATAAACAAAACAGAGAAACTAAAACATGCACAGAATAAATCATAACACAGAATTTAACGTGGTTCACCCAATCTGGGCTACATCCACCAAACCGTAGCCATCCAATACTTTTATTATCCAGTTGAAAACCTATTACAATCTTGTGAATAATCCGTTTTCATCATACAGTAATACCCATCTGAACCCCTTTTTGACAAGCTTAGAAGCTTCTAGATTTTTGGTTCTACAAAAATAGATTTTTCCTTTTTCATTGATTTTTCCCTTTTTTGGTAATCACATGAAAAAATAGGAAGAAATTTTTTCTCGGGGGCTGCCACCCTCGAACCCCCGCTCAGGGCCTGGCCCGGCCCCGGACCTTGGCAATGATAGGGGGCCGGGGTGTACAGTATACCATGGGCTATACAGTATAGCATGATCAGTCGCCACATACTTACAATCTCCCACTTGGAGACTGATCAGGCTCCACACCATCACAACCTCCCACTTGGAGACTAATCCTGGACAACACTGCTGCACTTATAGCTCCCACTGGAAATAAGTACCTTGGTGCTCTGTTATACTTGAATTCAACCTTGAAGGCCAACCGAAGCTAAAGAGGAGCTCAGCTTCTCCCTTGGCACCGCCTTCATAAACATATCTACTGTATTTACATCTGTATGTATCTTGTCCAACTTGACCTGTCCATCCTCCAACACTAACCAAATGAAATGATATCTCAACTGTATGTGTTTTGTTTTAGAATGCAAGGCAAAATTCTTTGCAAGATGTATAGTACTCTGAGTGTCTATAAACAAATAATTTCCAGCCTGTTGTTTTCCCAACTCATCCATGAAAAGTTGCAGCCATATCATCTCCTTTGCCGCCTCTGTTGTAGCAACATACTCTGCCTCTGTGGTGGATAAAACAACCACCTTTTGCAGTCGAGAAATCTAACTCACTACTATCCCACCAACTGTAAATACATAACCTGTGGTACTCCGCCTAGTATCTATATCCCCTGCTAAATTTGAGTCAACATAGCCTTTTAAATCAGTAATAGAGCCCCAAAAACATAAACAATTATTGGATGTACCTCTCAAATACCTGCGAATCCATTTTACTGCATTCTAATGCTCAACTCCGGGATGACTCAAATACCTGCTAACAACTCCTATAGCATGTGCAATATCCGGTCTAGTGCATACCATGGCATACATTAAACTACCTACAGCTGAAGCATATGGTACCTTAGACATTTTTTCTTCCTCCTCATGTGTCTTTGGACACATATCCTTAGTCAATTTAACATGACTAGGCAAAGGTGTGTTGACAGCTTTTGCATTCTCCATATGAAATCTCTGCAACACCTTTTCAACATAATTAGCCTGAGATAAAAA
>VDFB02056351.1:55615538-55719433 GCA_007258455.2 Sequoia sempervirens
AAACACAAACACTGAATCCAATATGCACCAGTAGCTATCAAGAATAAATCACCATAGCTGAAATGACACCCACAACAAGTGCCAATACATCCAACTATCCATACCTCCAAAGGTATACATAACATAGTAAACTTATGCCAACAACATATCCACCCATAAACCGCAATAACAAACTCCATGTGCAAACCTGTCAAAGCATGACATACACATCCAAGAGCTCCCACTGCATGGGAAATGTCAAGATGAATGCAAACCTGGAATGAGCGCATTCAACGCGTCGCTTCGTTAACATCCCAAAAAAGGGAACCATCACAAAGGCATACCAAGTTTACTACCAACATCTCATAGAAGTAAACATGTAGTACCAAGGAACATCCACAATGATAAGCAAAACCTGCAAACCAAACACCTGTAGCATGTCCTCCTACACACACACCTCTAAATGCCAACTGTGTCAAGTATGATCTCCTCCATAACACCCCATAACAAAATCCATAACAACATCCAACCGTCTAATCACCAAGATTAAACATAACATATGAATCATGTAACTAATCATGGATGTAAGCATCTCAAAAACAAGAAGATCAAACTCACTGTAACCATTACCAAACCAAGGAAATCAGCCCAATAAACCATCTCCTAAACTCAACATCACTGAATTTAATCACAATGCATAAGGAGATAAACATGCCAACACTCCTCAAATGAACCCTCTAGAAACCAAATATCCATGGCTCAAGATCCATATCCATGAGAAGACAAAACCATAAACATAATGTACCTGAAAGAAAAATGGGCAATACCTCTCAAGTGAACCACCGAGTAGACCAAGAGTGGGAATGAGAATGATCCTCCAAGATATCCAAGTCATCATGACTCAACCAAGAACACTCTCCTCATCGGTCCATGTTGAACTCACGTCCAACCAAGGTGTAGGCTCCCTCAGACTTCCTGCTAAAACCTCATCAAGAGTAACCATCTCAAAAAAATGTCTCTAATCACAAGAGAACACCAAGCCTCACCTATGTCTCCAAGTATCCATGAGCACCTGTAATCGATCAATCCATGCTAAACACCAAGAAAATGATCAATGTACTCAATACAAAGAGAACCAAACAAGATCAAAATCATAGCTCCAACTGCAGAATCAGGAGCATAAACATGACATCATGATCTCACATCCTCTCAAAAGAAGATCACATGCACAAATCATCATAACATATACCATGCCACAAATCTAAACTAGTAATCAAGAGTATACCATGACATAATAACAAAACCATTCTACAACCAAGAATCACCTGTCAAAACCAATAAGTCATAAATAATACCTCAACATCTCCAACACCTGATGTCAAAGAACTCTCACTGTAGCACACAGAATCCAAGAGCCCCTCCATGACACCAAAGATCAGAAGCTGAAGAAAACCATCCATAATCAACAATGGATCCACATCATCGCCAAATGCTCCCACTGAACCATGATACCGAGCAATCCCATGGCACCATGATGCACACAATCAACACCACATCACTGTCATAAGCTCACACAAAACCTGTGAATCCAAGCTCTCAATGACAACATGATAACCATCCTCTAAAGCAAGAAGATACACTGCCAAACCATCATATCCATCACCGCCAAACCATCATTGTCACAAGCTCCCACTGAACCGTGTAACCAAGCTATCCATGACATCGTGATACCAATCTCCTCAAACCAAGGAGATACACCCCCATAACCTGAATCAAGATCCAATCCAACACCACCAACAATGCACTTGCATAAAACCATCATAACATGCCAAAGTCTCTAAAGCACAAGAAACATCCATGACATCATGATCACCACCAAATTTACCAACAGTTCATTGATTTGTTCAAATCATTCAAACAATTTATGATAAACTACTGAATAGTTCAGACAAACCAATAAACAAGCTTCACTTGGAAAGGAAAAATTCAGAAGATTGAAGTGAAATGTTGAATTATTTTTTTGCAATATTTATCATTGCTGATTATCAAAAGAAATTGCGGAACAAAAACATAAATCATTCATTTTGATTACAAAATATATATTCTAAACAATTGCAATTTCATTGTTTCAAATCATGTAAATGGAACAAACTCAGATTACTGATCATAAGCCATTTCATATCATGAACAATTCATTTATTAAGAGATATGTTTCTGTGATCCCACACAAGCCGTGGGTAGACTAAGTTGATTTAATTCAACAAGAAGAAAAAATCATAAAACTGAAGAACAAGAAAAGTAAAGATTAGAAAGGAGGTCATGTCCGTCATTTCCTTGAGGGCTGGTGTAGGGTTGATCCCACAGGTTCATCTCGATCTTTAGTATCTTCAGTCTCTAATTCCATTGCTCTTGAGCTCCAAAACCTACAAGTATTTTAAAAGTTTTGTTAGAGCTCATGTCATGAGATCCTAAAACATGTTCAGTTCAATAGAGATATAATTTGCACTTGTTATTAAATCAAATCAACTTAGTTAACATCCATGAGATAAACGGAAGAACTTTCAGGCCAAATCATTAGAAATGAATCATTGAATCCACTATTTTTTATTGACTTGTTTGTGTCATGTGCAGATACAAGAAAAGTTTTTTTCTTTCTAATTTTTAAACTTCAGCATGTGGGGTAAAACATGGCTCCCACAAGGGTCAAGCTCGACATGTTGAGTTATCAAATAATCAAATTGATTGAGCTTATTTAAGAGGGAAATGCAATGTTTAAGGTCATTATATCAACTATTCAATGATAGTGAAAAAGCATACATATAAAGTTCACAAGTATTTCTTCAGGAGGCAACTACAAGAGAAAAATGGAATAGTAGAATTCAATGAAAAAATGTTCCAATGATGTTATGATAGTGTCTACAAGCATTAAGTAATGAAATGAAACTATCAAGAGTATGCATAAAATGGTTATCTAAATCATATAGTCAACAAGAAAAGTAAGATGAAATTCAAATGGGAAAATCATTAACACATCAGCCAAATGTGTGTTTCATGATATACAAAAGATATACACATCAGTCAAGGTATTAGATGAGTGAACTGACATATAAAGAGGTGTCATGGAGAGATCAATTTGACAAGAGGAAAGATCATATTAGCACAAAGCAATTAAAGAGAAATGGAAATCCCTTGAAAGTTCAATGTAATCGTTGGTGCAAATAGGGGATATTCATTTACAAAAAGGATGGTCTCATTTGAGAGGAAAACTCTTCTCAAATGTTGATTCAGAACAACAATGTTTGAATTTTGAATTGAAGGCCAATATCAAAACAATGATATATATGTTCATGCTATAAGACAATACATAGTGCATATTTGAAAGTGTATGACAATATGTCTCCTCAAACTCTATGAGTCACAATTATCTTGCTAGTCAGAGGTCACTGTGAAGATTCTATACATAAGAGAAGTGAAGGGTGTTGTTGCATAAAAGGAGAATAGTGAATTTGTATACCAACAAAAACAAGTTTCAGTACCAAAGATAGAAGCATTCACAACAACAATCACATGAAATTACAATACACAATATTTACTTCATAAGACAGTCATAGGAAGATGATATTTATTAGATTGAAGTAAGCATTCCTTTTTCAAAATAGAACATCACAATTGAAGCATAAAAAAAACACCATATTTAGCTTTTTCTTCAGCATTACTTATTTGTGAAGATATGAACACCCCAAATGAATAGACCACACAATAATCACAATGAGCAACCATTTTTGGGAAATGCAGAGTTAGTGACTTTGATAAATGTAAGAATTCTAGATCAAACAATAGATGATAGTCCTTTATCAGATAGATGCAAGGCCATTACAACTTCATTTAATGATTCAACAATATGAAAAAAAGCACAACAATGTGAGCTTTCATCATACCTGTAGGTGAAGTCAACTAATCATGCTTTTAAATGGAGATACCCTGAAGTATTATATAATGCATCTGTATGTGAATGTAAGGAAGAGAGTCTTTTAATTGCTTCACATGAAAGGAATACAAAGAAAGAGGCCGTGACCTAAGGTTATAATGATACCCATTTTCTTGTTTCATCAAAGGAAGCCTTGTAAAGTCTTTTAAAACAAAGAGAATGTGAGGAAACCCTCAAAATTATGTAAGCAAAAAAATACCCAGAAAATCAGAGATGGCCGTAACTTCCCTGAAAAGAAACAAATTGGGTTAAGCTTGCATAAAGGATGCAAATATCTCAACACAGATGGAGGGTGCAACCATGGAACCACAAGGAAGAAACAAATAAAAAATACAGAAAGAATATGGAGGGTGCAACCATAGGAGCAAGCAATATTTGTGAAGCTCAAGAATACATGGAAAATGACTTGGGGTTTCTTATAATTTTCAGATCTATAGAAGAATGATAAACTATCTTCAAAAATATATGTATTTATAGCTGGAAATGCACAAAATAGAAAGTATATTCACCTTTCTATGAATTGAGCTTGATTTTGAGCCTCTTTTCTTTCCAGATTGAAACAAAATGGCTAAATGTGCTCATAAAGCTTACCTCAAGCTTTTTGGTAAGATTATCTATTGAAAGAAGGCCACTGTGAGTTCAAATCCTCCATGTATCACCTTCAGGAAGCTCTGAGCTGTGAAACCCTATCCGCAGTGGAGAAGCTTCCAAAGGAAGCTCGAAATAACAAATGAACATGTATTTTCTTTTCCCTTTGTTTAGGGTTATTTCCCATATTAGGTCGACATGCCTTTGTGGCATTTTTATCTTATGATTTAAAAATATAAGGTGTCGACTAATGTGGAGTGAGGGTTGAGATTCATGTCTCATGCCTTATATTTTAAAAGTCTTACATACGCCATGTATTAATCCTTGTGACTTCAAGTATTTGCTTTGACTCTTTTTGGCTGAGTCATGTTTTTAAATTTTGCATTAAATCTTAAATGTAAAACTTTTAGCTAATTATTGTATTTATAAAACACTTAGTCTAATTGTTTTTTAAATACAAATAAAGGGACATGTGTTCAAAAGTGCTAGTCAAAAGGCTTAGTCAATAGGAGGTCAGATGGAGCTTTTGAAGCTTTGCTTGAATCATGGGGTTGATTGAGAAAATTGTGCGAACACATGGAGGAAAATCAGGAGTTTAAGGCACTTAATGGACAGTTCTACATCAGTTTTGAACTCCATTTGACTTGACTTGAGTCAAGGAGAGAAATCAGGCATATGACATCTTGTTACATTCAGTTTTGAGCTTGATTGGGAGGGATTTTTAGTTACATATGACCCATGAGGTTGTTTTGAGTTTGGATAACTCTTAATGCATGTTTGGAGGAGTTCTCAATAGTCACATGCCTTGTTTGGCGGAGAAGGTAGACAACACATCAGATTTTTGGAGCCAAGATTCAAATTCAAATTTTGGTAGCTTTTCTATAAGTCTATCTTCTCTCTCATTTCTTAGGACTAGTTTTGAGTTTGGTGATTGCTAATGTAGTTGATTCATCCTTTTTAACTCATTTTTTCTAATATTTTAGATATTTTTGTAAAGCATTTTTTCCTTAGAATGCAAGAGAGTCCTGATTTTTAATAGAAGAAGCTTGTTTCCTCAATTCTCTTTTTGTTACAGTGTTGATTAGTGAATAATCTGATTAAAATACTGTGTTATCCTTTATTTTATCAATTCCTTCAATGTTGAATAAAAAAGGTAGCATGTTATAGTGCAGGTCTATGAATGTGTTTGTCTTTTTGTTGCATCAGAATTGTGAAAACAATCTTGTTTTCCTTCTTATGAGGATTAGAAAAATGAAGCCTTTCATTAGAAAGACTTTTGCAAGCATGTGTAAATGAGTTGCGAGATATTTTAGTTTCTTAAATTGAAAAATTTGTGAGTTTCAAAAGAATTCCAAGGTTTATCCATTTGGTGTATCACCCATTAGTTTTAAGTTTATTTTTTCCAAGCTTTATCCTTTTATCCCTTTCCCTCTGTTAAAATTAGTGTTTACAGGAATTATCCAAAGGGAACCAACCCAAAACCTAGAGGTCTATTCTCACCATAGGATACCCATAGCTTGAGAATAGTCCCATGTGCACAGGATTTAAGAGTTTTTCAACTTGTCTTTGGGTGCAAATCCTTGTGTTAATAGATACAAAGTATCAAATTTTTAATTTTTCTCTCTCTAATAACAATATAAATTGTGATATATCTTGGTCTAACAAAGTGCAAGTGAAGATAGGACCAAAGACACAAAGATTTTCAGAGGAGAAAGCCGAGAAATGGACGCAACCATTCATGGAAGCAAACAAAGTGAAGAAACAAGCCATGAACTAGGGTTGAAAGAAGGTAGAGTATGGTCGCATTAGATGAAGTGTGTGCAATCGACCTTTAATGAGGTCATTTTCATACGTATGAGCCAAGTCATTGGTAAGTACACCTTTGAATTTATGATTATTAAACACAAAAAATTTAGAAGAATTCATTGTTACAATAGAACTCTTGAAATTTGTTGAATGAATTTAAGGATAAACTTCTTGTAATTCATACTAAAACAATAATGGAAATAGTTATTGAAATCAAAATAATTTGTATTATTAGGGTTAATGGTTTGTTAAATTAGAGGTTTTGTTAGTTAGGGTTAGTTTTATTTTTGTAGGGTTTTTTTTGTTTAGTTTTTCTTTTCTTTTCTATCATTTTTCTTTCTTTCCTTTTCTTTTCCTTTTCGTTTGGTCTCTGCATTAGAAAATTTTGCTTAACTTATCTTACACATGAGAGTTAATCCAAATATTTGTAAAATTATGCTATGAAATGAAAATGATAAAACCATGCACACTAAATACACGCTTTAAGATGTATTACGCAACTATATATATATGTGTGTGTTTATCACGTATATACATGGAGTATCAAAATTCTTGCTTCAAAAGATCAAAAATTCAAAAAAGAGTAAATCGAGCTGCACGTAGTAGTAGCCATCAGTCAATGTGGGATGCCTCATCTATCAGGGCCAAATGCCCTATGTAGGCGAGTTCTTGGTGAACTTGAAAGTCACAAATATGGAGGTCAGTGAGGAAAGGCCAGAGTGGAAATACTTCCCCGTGTTCTAGGAAATGAGGAATATCATCCATGGAAGGGATTCTGATGGTTGGGTGTGCAACAGACAAAATAGTATCCAAATTCTCTAAATATTCAGGCCTTACTATCAAATTGGCAGCGAAGCGAACATCTTCTAATGAAGCCCAATATCCATAAGTGATGCTACAAAATGAGAAGCCACGTTAGAATATAAACGAAAGTAGTGGATGGATTCTGCATACTTTTCCCCAAGAGCTAAGCACAAATTTGGTATAGTGAAACTGGAAGTCCGAATGTAGAAAACCTTTTCAAGCCTTTGCAGTGTGATACTTTCTAAGAAAAAATTCTGGTGGCGAGAGTAGGACAAGAAAATTGGAGTATCCATAACTTAGAAGCAAGCAATAATTACCAAAGCAATAAATACATAATAACAAGAAAGCTAAGCAAAAGTGTGAAGAATTCAAGAAGTGTAGAATTTATAGAAAGTTGTGAAGAAGTTGTGGCACATAGTTTCCTCAAGTGAAGTCTTGGAAATCGTAAGCAAGGTGGTAATTGAATAATTGTCTTTAGAGTGGAATGTTAAATCAAATTAATTCTTTACACAAAGTTGGTGATAAATTGCTTCAAATTTGATTAGCACGAAGATTGCAAATCAAGCAAGTTGACGATTTCAAAGTTAATAGTGGTCATTTCATGTATTTTTTTTAAGCCATATTAATTATGAAGGTGATTATGTGTGCAGAGTAGAAAGGAAAATGAAGCTAGTAAGGTAACACACATCATCACCTGGGTAATTTGAAAGAAGTGATACGTGCGAACTGAGGCATACAAATTTAATGTAGAATAATATGATCGTGTTTCACTGTCATCATGATATTCCTGATTCATTAATGTGGTGTAGCGCTGTCAAATCGAAAGTGCTAGCCAAGTATTTAACAATTACAATAGAATTTAATCGGAAGGGTGGTGACTAATGGTTCTAAATTTAGATTTAAATTTGGTGATTAAATTGTTCATTGCTAAATTTTAATTAATGCATATTTTCTAATATATAGTGAGTTGCAGTTAGCTAGGATTTGACATAAACTGGTAAAATTTAGCCGAAGATATGCACCAACAGGGAATTATTAAATGAATTTTTGGGAAGAAGTGAATTGATGAAGGGATTTGCATTGAATGAAAAATCAAAAGGTAACCTTCACTACCACTATAATTCCCAACCTAATGGCAGGCTTCATTGCCTGCAAGTTGCAAAATGAGCTATTATTGAAATATCAAAAGGGAAAATGAGCTATCATTGCAATATCTAAAAAAAAAAGAGAAATCAACTCTTTAGGCTATCCAAATATCTCTACTGGGGCAATAGATGCCTGGTTGGTAGTAGAGCTATGTTTGGGGGGAATTACAAAGATAACCTTGTCGAGGCTATGGACGCTTGAATTTCAACAAGGCTCTATCCCTAGTTGGCTTTGGAGGATTACCATATTATGTAGTTCAATGTCAATGAACTGATTCTTTTCATTGAATTCCAAAAACTTGAATTAATCAGAGCACGCACAATGTTTTTGAATGTCAGAATCTAGGTAAAGGGAAAAGTTATTGTTTTAAAATATGCATAAATTATAATTTACAACTGGTGAAGTTTTGGAATTTGGTTTCATTGGTTGCAAGTTGTTGTGTGGTCTCACAACACAACCCAAGGCTATAAGACTTGGGGGGTAACTCTTATTAGCTAGTTGAAAAGATCATAGCAAAGAAAAACAAAAGAGTAATGTAAGTTACCAGGAACAACCTAATGGCAGGTCTTCATGGGTAAAGCCCTCAAATCTTATGGTTATCCAATGAGTAATCTATATATCATGCAAGGATTTGTGATATGTTAGAAAGCATGTTATTTATGAGAAATTTATGTGATAACAATTGAATGATGGTTTTATTTACATGAGATGTTTATAAATGTTTTCTTTCTTTTAAAAGGCTGCAGTTCGGGTATGGACGGTTAGGAAATAAAATTTGCAGACAGAAACGAATACACTTTGAAAGCTCATGCATAGTTTGCTATGAAGATACATTGGATACTATTGGGAAGTTTAAGTATGTGGCCAAGAAGTGTATCCATTCCCGGGGTTGCTCATTCCTGGAATGTTCAAATCGAGGATGAACCTGAATGTAGGAATGGAAATTCCACCTGATCATTCTGAATGTATGTTCCTACTGGTTCCATGAAGGAGCCCTGATAATAAAAGGTTAAAGCCAAGTGCTTCAATGTGAGTTGACCCTCGTTGACTTTGATTGCAATTCTCTTACCAATCACTACATTCCACGTGATTTGATTCATCCCTTGGATTTCCTCTCATGAATTTTTCTTATCCTATTTGTGCCTTACTTCTATAAAAGGCCAAAATTTGTGGATTTGAGTTTTGATGGTCTAAAAACTTGTATGCATGTAGTATTTGATAGATCCTCAAGAATTTAAGGGTGCTCGGTGGAGGTATATTCCATTCTTTATTATGTAGTACAATGTCAATGAACAATTTTCATCATGATTCCAAAACTACTAATAATATGATTTCAAACAAATGTAGTCCCTTTGAGATTAACAACAATATCACATTATATCGTGAAATGAAGCTAGTACTTTCAAGACTTGACTATTGGAGACTTGGGATTGAATTGAGCCAACCTTTATCCTATCATACAGATTCCCTAGGGTTGCCTTTGGTTAAGTATTTCAAGAAGGATAGGCTCTTTGCGGTTTTTCTGTGGAGAATTTATTCACCTTATTGTTGTGAGTAACATCACCATAAACATATACCATCTTGCTATATTGAACATCATCACTATCATCAAAACTGAATGTCAATCACAAACAAAGCTACTGTGATGAATGCCAATCACTGTAAAAGATATGACCATCTAGATGCAAAACAAATTGCAAAGTGAAAAATATGTATGGATTGAAATATACCAAGCCATGTATGTACCAATTCCAACCAAATTATTGCCAAGATGAAATTAGTATGAAGAAAATACTTGCCAAGACAAATTTCAAGTGAATGCATGCTCAAGCGACTAGTAGTGTAACCTCTATAGAGGAGCCAAGCATCAAGAAACCAATTTACCAAGCTTTATAAACTACTATCACAGTGAAAACCAAACACTATTAGATTAGAATATGGAATCCATAACCAAATCACTGTCATAATGACTACCATAGTGGAGAAAACTGAAACTCTTTTGATATAAAGTAAACTTTCACTAAAGCAGCATTATGATCTGTTTTAGGATCTATGACAATTGCTAATGAATGTTTAACTATCACAACAATTGATTCAAGCTTTACAAATGAATTTAACATAACAAAAATACTTAGTCAACATAGCATAATAAGATGATAACAAAATGAAAGAGAGAAAGAGATAGAAGAAAAAACACAATTGATAACGAAGTTTGTCCAAATGGACTATGTCTCTGGGTCCTTCTCCAATAGAGTGACCAATCCTATTATGCTCCAAGAACAATATTACAATTGTAAAACATAGCCATTCCCTTCCAGCATTTCAGTGGCATAACGTTCCTCCGACATACAAGAATGGCTTCAAGTCTTCAATGTAGGTCTCCCAGCATCATCACCTGCCTGATTTATGAATGCCCCACTCTCCCAATTTCACCCAATTTGGTTCATAACCAAATGATTTACAATATCTCCCAAAATCCCCTAATTACATAGATAAATCTATAAATCTCCTTTTTTACATATTAAAAAATCCTCCTAATATCCTTTCAATTTATTTGAGCCCTTAAAACTTATCATATTTGGGATTTTATTGTTTAGGGAGGTTATCTTTTAATCCTTTTAAAGGAATTAGGAGATTAGTTTCAAAATTTAGAGGGAATTGTTTTAAATAAAGGGGTATTCGGGTTTATGTTTTTATCAAAACCATACGAGCTCCTATATGTTCTCGAGGGCGTGCGATGGTCTATTGGTGGTTAAGATTTTGCACAACGGGGAGGTCGACAAGTCAATCCCCCACCATTCAATTTTAAAACCAATTTCCCAACTATCCATTAAAAAAAAAAAACCTCTAATATAGGTAAGCGCAAGGTGCACGACCGAACAATGGGAGGTTTGGTTTGTAATCTAGAGGTTGTTGGATGGAGCCCCATATGGGTTGTTTGATTTTTTTATTAGTAAATCTATATGCCATTTCATCTGACTATCGGAGGAAGGATAAGGAGGTGCCATGTGGCACCCAGACAATGTGCCACATGGTGCAATTTCATTTGCTGATGCTGCTGATTGGATGTCACCTCGACTGCTGATCGAGATTGCCACGCTGCTACTAAGTCATCTATATGACATGAAACATCATTGTACATACTATACGACCTGCCATGTCACTTGCCATGTGTCAGGTTCTGATTGATCCACATCATTGTTCATACTGTATAGACTACTGAGTCATCATGTTGACGACATGCTGACATCATCGGCTGTACCACCTTGGCCCACTTGGTCAACCCAACGTTGACTGGCGATATCTTGGGTGTACGATGTTGGATTTCAATGAAATGAACATCATTGGGTTCATGTCATCGAGCTCTTTGATTTAATACCATTTCCATCAATTTTTTAGATGATCATTTTTTTGCTTTTTTGATGCCCTTAGGTACCAGTTTGACCCAAAGTTTGACCGACCATAACTTGGGCATGCAAACTCCTTTTGAGCCCATTCAAGTTGCGTTGGACTCAAAATTTTTGGCACCTCAATCTAGCAATGATTATTGGAGCATATGGGATGCTTCAATTTTTGACGTTGAGTATCCCCCTAGATCAATCCTCCCCATTGGAGATATTTTGGACCTCTAAAAGCTTGATTACTCAAAAAGCAAGTGAGGGTAGAGTTCCCTCACTTTACCAATCTCCATCCATTTTTCCTTGCTTGGATTCATCCCCTTTAGTCCCACTCTGAGGTATTCAACAACTCCTCTTCGTGAAGTCCTGACTTTCTTGTCTAAGATGACATCCTTTGGCAACTCTGACATGTACTCTGGCGAGAGATCATAGACTGATGGAACCTAAATGTTTGTGTCTTCATCCAGTATCATTGGAGGCTCATACAACTTTAGATTCTCAACATTGACAACTATGCATCTATGGAGGAAGATTAAGGCAGAAGGCATTGGTTCCAAACTTTTCCAAGACTTCAAAGGGACCATACTGAATCGGCTTGAGCTTCCTTCCTTCGGCTTGCATTATTTCCTTGATGATATGTAACCAAACTCTATCTCCAACTTGGAAATGGTGATCACTGTGATGATTATCATGGTGAGCCTTATATTTTGCTTGGCTCTGCTTCAACTGTGCTTCTACTGCCTGGTGGATTGCTTGGACTTTTTGGATGAACTTCAAAGCCTTCTCTGCATCATGGCGTTCATATTTAACATCATCTTTCCCAAAAGAAAAATCCATCAGTGTTTTAGGCACATAACTGAAGCAAGTCTCAAAAGGAGACCTCTTTGTAGAAGAGTGTGCCACATGGTTGTAAGCATGCTGAACATAATGAAGACTCTCATCCCACAACTTGGGATGTTTTCTTCAGTAACCTCTGAGCAGATGCACAACTCTCCTTTTTACTACCTCTATCTATAGATGGAAGGATGTACTCTTCTTCAGTTTGGTGTCCATGAGTCCCCACAAAGTTGACCAAATTCCCCTAGGAATCAAGAATCTCGATCCGATACAATAGAAGTAGTGAACCCATACAAATTGAAAGTATATCTAAGTTGTCAATTCACCAGTGACCTATTTTTTATAAGGCATTAAAATACATATTTGGCTGAACTGATCAACTACTACATACAAATAATCATGTCCCTTCCTAGACATAGGTAATCCCCTGACAAAATCCATTGAAACACTTTCCCATGGACGAGATGGTACAGGTAGAGGTGTGTACAACACCAATTTCCTGTTACTAGGCTTACTTGTTACACACATAACACAACCTCTAATATACTTAGTTATAGTTTCTTGCATACGAGGCTAGTAACAATACTTTTGTAGGTAAGTGATTGTCTTGTTTACCCAAAAATGTCCTGCAATCAATGAGGTGTGTGATTCTCTGATTACCTATGCTTGTTCATCTTTTGGAATACATAACTTTCCCAAGTGATAAAACAGTTTATCCTGCACATAGTAATCTTTCTCTTCTACATGTTTTCCCGCAATTAGAGCTGAATAGATTTCCTTAAAGTATTCATCGTTAGCATACTGCTCCTGAAAATTTTTATGTACCATGGAACTACCTTTAAGGATAATCAAACCATTCATAGCAAGAGGCCTAGACATCATATCTTCTACTTTGTTATGGACACCTTTCTTGTACTTAATTACCAAATGAAACTGTTGAAGAAAACCCATCCACCTAAAGTGCCTACTTTGTTGCAGTTTAGACTGCAAGTGCAAGTACTGAAGTGGCTGGTGATCAATGTGGATTATAGTTTCTTTCCCCATTAAGTAGTGTTTCCATTTTTTAACACTCTAAACTAATGCATAAAGTTCCTTATCATAAGTAGGATAGTTAATTACTACACCTAAAAAGGTTTTAGAGTGATAGCAGATTGGTTTACCTCCTTGCATTAGCATTGATCCCATGGAAAATCCACTTGCATCTGTCTCGATCTTGAATGGTTTGTGTAAATATGGTAAAGCTAGAATTGGTGTCGTGTGCAACTTTTCCTTCAAAGTGTTGAAGGAATTTTGCTGTGGACCTCCCCACTGGAAATTTTTATTTGTACTAGTCAATGCATGCAATGGTGATGGAATTTAGGAGAAGTTTGCAATGAACTTCCTCTAGTACTGAACTACACCTAAGAAACTTCTGACTTTTGTGACTGTACTTAGCTTAGGCCATTTTACAATAGCTTCAACCTTTGCAGGGTCTAATTTCAATTGATCACCACCTACGACATAGCCTAAGTATACTAAGGATGTCTTAGCGAATTCACATTTGACATCTTTACAAAGAGTTTTTCTTTTCTCAATACATCAAAAAATTTCTTTACATGACTTACATGATCTTCCCAAGTTCGACTGAATACAAGAATATCATCTAAATAGACTATGACAAAATCATCAATAAAAAGGATGAAAGACATCATTCATGACTCTCATAAATGTAGTAGGTGCATTGCAAAACTTGAAGGGCATGACCAACCACTCGAACAATCCCTTTTCTTGTCTTAAATATAGTTTTCCAAATGTCATCTTCTGTAATTCTTATTTGATGATATCCACTGTTCTTTACCGTTATCTTGTTCAGGGCTTGATAGTCAATACACATTCTCCAAGTCCCATCCTTCTTTGGAACCAACACAATTGGAGAACCACAAGGAGATGTACTAGGATGGATGAATCCTTTTTCAACCAACTCTTGAAATTTCTCTTTGATTTCTTCATTCTACAAAACTGATAAATGGTACATGCCGATATTTGGAAGAGGCACATCTTGCTGCAACTCGATTTCATGTTGTATCTCTCTCTTAGGTGGCAACCCCTTTGGCTCCTGAAATAAGTCATCATAAGAAAAAACTATTTTGACCATCTCAGCTTTACGCTTTGGATCACACCCCTTAAATGCTTCAACTTTTTCATAATCTTTGGGTTTTACAAGCATTAAAAAAAATTTCTTACTAGAATTAACCAAACTTTTCATTTGACCTACATTGACTAGTGCAAGATTAGTCTTAACTTTGTGTGCACGTACAATGTATTCTATCCCATCCTTAAAGAGATGATACTTATTCTCCCCCTATAAAATATTGCTTTTCTATCATATAGATAAGGACTCCCTAACACAAGCCCAAAAATATCCAAAGGAACAAAATCTACTTCTACCTCATTAACAAAGTTTGTAGTGATAGCAGATTTCAATTTACATTGTTTTGTTACCTATAGTTGAGCATCATTGCAAACCCATCCAAGCAGATATGGCTTTGGATGAGGTGTTGTAGCTAGATTAATTTTCTTTACCACCTCTTCAGATATTAAGTTGACTTGAGAACCCGTATCAAACAATGTGTCAATCTTAGTGTGCTTAGTTACAACGCGAATATGAAACAATTCATTCCATTGTTTATCAGCTTTAGGAGGAGTAGATACTTTACTTGTACTTGAATTTGCATTAGAAACATTTGCATCATAATAGAGAATTATACCTTTCCCTTTACCTTGGACCCCAATAGCAACAATCTATGTTTCATCTCCAAAGTCAGATCCAAGATCTTGTTGAATCACTGCAACAGTCTTTTGCTTTCCTTTATTGCATTTATATCTTTTCAGCCTTAATTCAGGATGTAGCTTCCAACACTTCGAATCATCATGCCCCTCTTTCTTACAATGGGAGCATGTGGGATTATCACCATCCTTCTTAAATGTAGCTATCTTCTTCCCTTTTCCTTTATCTTTATCTTTGTCTTTACCCTTAGACTTAGATGGTTTCTTTGAGAAATTATCACTAAAAGTGTTCTTACCCCTTGAATCTAAATGAGTAGCTTGGACTGAAACTTCATCCAGATTACTAGGAATCAACATTAGAATAGTATGTCTTAGGTAAGAATGCAAACCACCTATGTACTTAAGTAATGTATCCTGAGTATACAATGGAACATTTTAAAAAATAGCCTATTTTCTAAACTCATGGGTGTAATCTTGGACAAATTGACCCTTACCTTGCCTAAAGGTTTTCCAATTCATTGTTAATTGTTTCATATAACCTAAAGGGTAAAACTATTTTTTAAGGGCAGCAACAAATTCCATCCAAGTCATATTAACCTTACCATGGTGAGCAATTTCCTCCCGAGTCCTACTCTCCCACCAAGTGAGAGCTGTACCTCCCAACCGAAGAGTGGCTAACTGGATCATAGGAGCATCTTCTGCTAGGACTTGAATCCTACAATACACTTCTACCTGCTGGATCCAATCATCTAACTTTTTGACATTTAACTCTCCACAGTACTTAGGCAATTTTAATTTTACATCCAGTTTAATAATAGGATTAGACTTGCTCTTGAAAGGATTAACAGTAGTAGAAGAAGAAGAAGGGGAAGATGGAGAAGAAGGGGAAGATGGAGGAGATGGATCTTCTGGAGCTTTTCCTTCTTTGTCCTTTTGATCTTCCTTCTTTTCTTGCTTTGAAGAATCTCCTTTTCACTCTTCTTCTTGTCTACATAAAGCTCTTCCACCATTGCCTTCATGTCAAGAAAGGCTTGCTGAAAAGAATTGTCATCAAACTCAGGCTCAGTATTTTTCCCAGCTTCAGTTTCTTCCAAATTTGGCAAAGTACTTCATTTTTCGATCTCAGGATTGTATTCTTCTAGCTCGCCTTCACCTTGTTGTTTCCTAGAACATGTTAGCATCCAATTCTGCAATACTAGTCACACAAAGCTCTGATACCAAACTTGATCTATTTTAGGATCTATGACAATTGCTAATGAATGTTTAACTATCACAACAATTGATTCAAGCTTTACAAACAAATTTAACATAACAAAAATAATTAATCAACATAGCATAACAAGACGATAACAAAATGAAAGAGAGAAAGAGATAGAAGACAAAACACAATTGATAACGGAGTTCGTTTGAATTGACTATGTTTCTAGGTCCCTCTCCAATAGAGTGACCGATCCTATTATGCTCCAAGAACAAGATTACAATTGTGAAACAAAACCATTCCCTTCCAATATTTTAGCGACATAATGTTCCTCTGACATACAAGAATGGCTTCAAGTCTTCAATGTAGTTCTCCCAGTATCATCACCTGCCTGGTTCTGAATGCCTCACTCTCCCAATTTTACCCCTTTTTATACAAAAAATTCACCCAATTTGGTTCATAACCAAATGAATTACAATATCTCCCAAAATCCCCTAATTACATAGATAAATCTATAAATCTCCTTTTTTACATATTCAAAAATCCTCGTAATATCCTTTCAATTTATTTGAGCCCTTACAATTTATCATATTCGAGCTTTTATTATTTAGGGAGGTTATCTTTTAATCCTTTTAAAGTAATGAGGAGATTAGTTTCAAAATTTAGAGGGAATTTTTTAAAATAAAGGGGTATTTGAGTTTATGTTTTTATCAAAACCATACAAGCTCCTATATGTTCTTGAGGGCGTGCGATGGTTTGTTGGTGGTTAAGCTTTTGCACGATGGGGAGGTTGGCAGGTTGACCCCACACCATCCATTTTTAAAACCAATTTCCCAAGTTTCCATTAACAAAATAAACCAGCCTCTAATATAGGTAAGCGCATGGTGCGTAGCCGAATGGTGGGTGGTTTGGTTTGTAAGCTGGAGGTCATTGGATCGAGCCCCATGTAGGCTGTTTGATTTTTTTATTAGTAAATATATATGCCGTTTCAACTGACCACCGAAGGAAGGATAAGGAGGTTCCACATGGCACCCAAACGATGTGCCACGTGGCATAATTTCATTCATTGATGTTGTTGACTAGATGTCACCTCGACTGTTGACTAGGACTGCCACACTGCTACCAAGTCATCTGTATGACATGACACATCATCATACGGACTGTACGAACCGTGATGTCACCTACCACATGTCAGGTTCCAATTGGTCCACATCATTGTCTATACCCTATGGAATACTGAGTCATTGTGTTGACGACATGCTGACATCATCAGCCATACCACCTTGGCCCACTTGGTCAACCCAACTTTTACTGGCGATATCTTGGGCGCAAGATGTCAGATTTTGATGAAACGAGCATTGTTGGGTTCATGTCATTGAGGTCTTTGATTTGATGCCATTTCCATTGATTTCTGAGATGATTTTTTTTGCTTTTCTGACGCCCTTAGGTACCAGTTTGACCCAAAATTTGACTGGCCATAACTTGGGCATATGGACTCCTTTTTAGCCTGTTCAAGTTGCGTTGGACTTAGAATTTTGGGCACTTCAATCTGGAAATGATTACTGGAGCATATGGGGAACTTCAATTTTTGATGTCGAGTATCCCCCTGGATCACATTATTAGACTTGTCTTGAACATGGAAAATTCTTTTGTAACACACCTGCAATGCCTTCATGCCATGATAAGTGTATCAACATTAGTAAGCACAATTTCATGATTAATATCACATTGTGGACAATTTGATAGCAATGACAAACTCCACCATGCAAACTAACTTAGATGAATATCCAATGAGTATCAACTTCAATGTGAACTAAATGCAACAAGCCATGTGCACAAGTATATTTGTGAGAAAGAATATAAGAATATTTGACATGTAAGGTTATTAAACATCAAACCCTCAATAACTTGAGATGTAGCAACTCTTGAAGATTACCAAACTTCAACACAATGCATCAATAACATGAAATTTGCATAAGCATCGACAAGGTATTGTTGAAATTAAACACCATATACTAGGTCCTACAAAGTAAATCATTTACTCCGCCTAGAAATGAGCTCCATATAAAGGATTGCAAACACTATAGTCATGAGGTGAATTAATATGCAGTCTCTAACTTATAACTTAACGTGCACTATTACAGTGAAGAATGATGTCAATAAATCTTCAAATCATCACAAAGATTACTCATCATCAAGAAAAGTACCCCACATTTCTTCTTAGTGCTAATAATGTGTAAATAGAAACTTTTGAATTGCTCTTGTAAACACTGTCACCATGATGGCATGTATACCAATACTATCAACACAACAATTTCTCTAAACATCTGCATATCTACCCCTTATTGCATATCAAAACTCTGCATCAACAAACACAACACACTAGCACATGTATACTATCAAAGACCATTGAAATTCACTGCAATGTAAATATGCCAATTCACAAGAAAATATGTCCAAGCAATCACTATCCAAGAAAATGAATGATCTTCAATCAAATCCAAAATTGCTCAAACAAATATGTTCTCTCCTTTTCTAAATTTGTATAACCAAGCAATTACAAATTTGCATCAAGAAAATATGTCATACTATCATACTGTCATAATTCATGCTACTTCAAACAAGTTCATGCTATATGGCATCTAAATTGCACTGAAAAATAAGTACTATCACAAAGAACTTGCATGATACTATTAGTTAGCATATCTGAATGGCTGATCAGAAGTAACTTGCAATATAATGAATGGAATCAAAACATTGATATGTTATTCATACTGATATAACTTTTGAAAAGCACTGTCATCATAGCAACACACTATTGTACCTTTTACTACCACATACATCTACTTGTACTGTATATATCACTATCCAAAAAGACTATCCTTGAATGGTAGACTATGCATTATGACAATATGGTATCCATTTCCCAAACATGATAGTATAGTCATAAATATGACTGTAGAAATCTTTTAAGACAAAATGAATGATATTTTTATTTCTATCAGGGAATTTCTCAAACATTCATGAACCTCTTTCTCCAATCATCTTGAGACTATAAGATATAATAGCTATCTATCAAAATCACCTTGAACTTTCTAGAAATACACAGTGAATTTCACATTTCTTAATTATGACATCTACTTGATAAGAGTGTTTGGACACTATTGTCTCAAATCTCAAATCACTATATCACTGAATGATATCAACACCTGTAATACACTTGATTTACAAGCCTTATGGTGTCATAATGACACCATGGTGATCACAACTCAACTTACCTGAAGCATGAAAAAAACCTTCAAATTGCATTCCATTAGATCGCATATCTATGACTCATACAAAGTTTATATGCCTTGTTTGTCTTGTCTGACCTTTGTCATATACAAGTCATATAATATATGATCTTGATTGACTATCCTTGACAACTTTTCCCATGATTGACTGTCTTATGACTCCCCCTATCACCGAACTTGACAAGCATAACATAAACATGATAGCGCCAACAGATATTGCTGTCATTTTAATTAACATGATTCATGGGTGATTAGAGATAAGATGTGGAGTCTTGTATTACATCTACCAACTACTATACTCCCCCTTGGACACTTCTTGTATTTGATACACATAATCAATGATTTAGGTTTTGAAAGAAACTTCAATAAACAATGTTCCAATCCCAAATATGAAGATCAAAATGACAATCAATATCATTTTTTTGACAGCTATCACTACAAAAAGATGCAAACATTGACAACTACTAAAAATAGTCAATGCACTATGCCAATGTAAGACAATATTGATGAAGTAAACTTACATTCTGAGATGAGCACATATAATTGTCTGATAATTATGGCACACAATGCTGATGAAAATCATAATGATTGCACAAAGAAAATTTTGACTATTGTGACCTACACCTTGTTACTATGTCATGTATCATGGTTATACTAAGCTGCTTATGTAATGCTTCTTCAACTCCTTGGGGAAAAATGATAAGGAAATGATTACCTCCCCCTGTTTTCAAGCTCCTTTTTATGCACTTACAAATGCTACTTGTGCAGTATGCACAAGATTAATTTTTTCTTCTTGACTTTGTTTTCTTCTCCAAACCTGTATAGGATTTTTCTTTTCTTTGCTCAAGGTGTTTGCTCTAGATGTCTTCAATTTATTCCTACAAAACTGTGCCATATGCCAAAAATTATGACACTTGAAACAAGTGATATTATTCCCAACAAGAGGGTTAATTGTAACATGTCTTCTTGAAAACTAGGAACATCATTTCTTGTATAATTTTTACAATCTCTAGCTCTATGATCATAAATATGACAGGAATAGAAATAACCATGAAAATTAGAATAGTTCTACCTTATTGAATGGTATTACTTGAATGGTGGAGGCTTTGCGGTCCTATTTTTTCTTCTTCTTCCAACATCAACAACTTTATCTTTTGGAGCAACAACATGATGACCCAAATCAATCTTCTTCCTTGGTGTATTCTTGACTTTAGAAGTTTTCCCTTCTTCATATCCTAGGCATGTAGTGTCTTTATGGAATTTTTGTTTGCTTAAAATGTCATTTAAACATTTAGTACTCTTTTCAAATTGCAGATTCTTGTGCAACTTGGAAAATGCCCTTTCCAATTCCTTTCTTAAAGAGACTATTTCTAACTCTAGTTTTAGGAATTCATTAGTTTTGGCTTCAAGATCAGATTTTGTAAAATAAACTTCCCTTTTTGATTCTTCTAACTCTGTCTTTAGGATGATAATAAGTTTGTTAGACTCTTCAAGATCTAAAGAAACTTTTGCAAGATCTGAAAGTACCTTGGAGTCTTTTTCGTGTAGAAGTTGGTCTTCTATTATTTGGTTCTCCTTTCTATGTTGCTTGATCTCATTAAGAGCATATATAAGTTCACCTTCAAAATAAATTTCACATTCATCTTCGATATACTCTTGTTCAAAATCACTCACTAAGTGATCTCCTTATTTGTTTACACTCTTGACTATAAAATAATATTTTGTACTAGATTTAAGTGGTGTTTTTTATTCAACATTCTACTGGGTATTTATTTTTTCTTTGTTTCTTTTACTTTTTCCCATAATGGGTACTCCACTACCAGAAACTCCTTAAGTTGGTTAGACTTATGCAAGGGTATGTCTTTGATACCACTTGTTGGAGTATGAGAAACACTAAGAGGGGGGGTGAATCCGTGTTTCAATAATCAATTTCAACTTAAAATGATTCTTCAAAACACTTAAACTCTTTGAAAACAATAAATGTTCAAATTCAAGAGTATAATCATATCTGATAACCAAACTTCAGATTCTTAAACAACATGTAAACTCAACCAAAAAGTATCCACAAAATAATCATAACAACATTTTTTATGAGTGGAAAACCATGAAAGGGATGAAAAACCACTCACATAAAATGCCTCACTGGATTATCAAAATGCCTCATTGGCAACATAAGCCTCACTGGTTACATACAACCTCACTGGCCAAAGATCAAACTTGTCTCACTGAAATAATCTTATACAACACATTCTCAAACATGAATAAATCAATTATAGAGGGATACCGTGTTTCACTGCATAACATTTCTTCTTTCCATATTAACACATTCAATGTCCTAAATATTCATTAAATTGGAATCTTCAAAACACAAAATGTATAAGATTATACACTTCACTGTTTTGCATACAATTTTGCAAAACATCTCAGAATTCTGCTCATAAACTCAACATGATATCTTTGTGAAAGAACCAAACCAACCACTATTTTTATAACAATCAAAAGTTCACATAATGCTGCCATCTGTCACTGACTAAAACTTTCAAATGAATCTTGTTCAAACTATTTCCATAACTGCCCCTGAGGTCATCATGATACTTTTGCATTTAACAAACTAAACTGCCTCTTAAACATGGTCAACAAATTATGTAGGCTATATGTATACATGAAACACAAGAAACATATAAATGTGACATGAAACCCCAACTCCCAAGTCAACACAATAATTACAAGTAACATGTACATAATGCTTTAAAACTATCACAAGATTTGTGACCTCGTGCCCTAGCAATGGGAAACTCAAGCAGCAAACACAAATAACCCATGAATAAACAATAACATATCTTGTGTATGCTTTGAAAAATATAAAGAACCTATGCCATGTAAAAACTAGGGTTACTCAAACCCAAAACATAAGAACTCGACCCACATTAACAGATTACACTTTTTCTCTTCCAAAATAATTTACAAAATGGAATTATAACTGAGGATTTATTTTAAGGATTAGATTAATCAATCAAATGAATGTAAATCATAAATGACAATAAACCCAAAGTTCTATAGAGTACAAAGGAAATTAAGCAATAAGATGATTATACCTGCAACTTGCAATTCCCATGATTACCTCCATAGCACCTTCTTACTTGCTAGATGATGTTGCCCTCAGATTCGTTGTGCGAGCAATCTCCAAATGTCTAAGTCCTACACCAAGCTTTGAAGGATTTGTGCAATGTCTAAATGCCTATGACTATGACAATGTCTATGAAAATAATGACTTCTAATGCCAAATGACTATAATGACTATTAAATTAAAAATGAAGTTGTCGGATCTCGAAATTATGAGCAAAATTTACTTTTATAGAAAACAAAATTTTGAGTGGACGGATGAGATTAATTGATGACAAGAACCTAAAATGAAAGGTCCAGATTAAGTCTGAGAATCCCTAATTAGGGTTAGGGCAAAATCATTAATCGAATGGTCAAAATAATATCTCAGATAATTCGGATCGACGATGGAGAATAAATGAGATAAATTAATTAGAAAATAAGGATTTTCAAAAATCAAGAAGATAAAGACTGATGTGATTTAGATTCGAAAAATCAAGAAGATAAGAGTTGGACTGAAGATCAGATTTGGAAAATCAAGAATCTGCCCGATTACTTGATTTTTGAAGATTAGTTACCATTTTGAATTGAGTTAATTCAAATTATGGATTTTATGAGATAATAAATAATATTTTTCAGATTATTTACCAAAATGGACTGACAGTTAAGATTGAGATGACATTTTAAATAATTTAATTTATTTAAAATGAGAGAAATGTTAAATTGGCAATTAAATAATTAAATTTAATTATTTAATTTAGAAGATAAGATTAATTAATTAAATAAATTAATCAATTCATTTAATTAAGCAAGTTAGTGACATATTAAATAAATAAATAAAATTTATTTATTTAATAATCAGAAGAAATATATGACAAAGGGTAATTAAATAAATTAAGAAATTTATTTAATTAAGGAAGACTTAGACAATTAATGACGTATTTAATAAATAAATAAAATTTATTTATTTAATAATCATGAAGAATACAAAGACATGAATTAATTAAACAATTATAAATTATTTAATTAATAGTCGAATGTGGACCAAGGACAGATTTAAATGTCATAATTATGCTAGGATGAAAGTGGTAAAAATGAAGCTTGCAGGCCTAGGTCATTTTTAGGTGTCTACAAGAATAAGAAAATGTATTCAAAGAAGACACAACATGGATGACCTCTATACAAGCTCTTGTGAAACAACAAGGAAAAATAAACTAAGGTTGATGACAAAATTAAACCCATTGTGTCATTCATTTTATATAGCCTAAACCATTGATTCAACTATATGAAAAGAACAAAGAAACTTGACTATTCAATGCAAAAACCCTTAGCAAATTTTTAGTCTAAACATTAATGCATTCACCAAAAAACTAGACTAGATTTTCATGGAACAATATTATATAACTTTGACAAATTTAAACTTTTCCTATAATGAAGTCGATGAACTGCCACTTGAATTTGGAAACCGTTCTCTGTATTTACCAGCTGCAATACCACTGCTTTTTCAAGCTTCTTCAAACTTCCCTAAGTCGGCTGAGTTAAGAATGCTTTGTTGTTTGTAAAATGACAACTTTGAGGGAAATCGTGATGTCGATATCCACAATCTCATGAATTCTATCACTTTGTAACTTGTAAAAAGAATCATTATGTTGGCCTTTCATTATAACCTTTTTCCTTGCAAATCAAAACAAATTATTGTGTCAGTGTTCAACAGTATTTGCATGAATATAGTAAACCTCATAATATCCAATAATATATGTCAATCCTCTTTGTGTATTTGCATGAAATTTATCAAACACAAAAATAATCCAAGTTACTTGTGTCAAGGTTAATCAAAAATCATAGTAATGAGTGCTACCTTTGTGAATAACATGCCATCCCATCAAATACTAATCAAATAACACTAACCCTTCAATGTATGCCATCTCAATGTATGTATGCCAAGATAAACACTCGACATCAATGCCAAAACCAATGTCAAAGGGGTCAAAAAATATCCATACTGCCACACCCATCTCAGTGGATAACTAAATGAGCTTGGATATCCCAGGGCACATACAGAAGGAAAACCTTTCAGCCTGGTGCATGTGATATGCTCTAGGCAACAAACTTTCAATAGTGTACAATGCACCATGCTCTTAACCTCATGATAAACAAACCATCTAAGATCATAATACAAATGTGCAAGCCTGCTATGACCCCATGCATAAATGGTCATATGGTGCTCCATCTCTTGTATCATGTGAACTAGGCATCCATCCAGGTGTGCTCCCTAGCCATCTAGGACTAGTACTAGTGCTATAGTGAATATCATAATCCATCTCACAAGCGGTGATCATGCATCAAGAAGCCATGATAACTCAATACGCGGCCCCATGATCTCCTCTTGAATTGGTCCTCCAAGGTAGTACCCTATGTTGCTCTCAAATACCTATATGAATGATCCTCTATGAAATGAACTCACCTCGAATAGGAACTCGAAGGATGTGATGCACATCCTCCAAAGTGATTGTCATATCACCTGTTGGTAGACGAAATGTGCAGGTGACTGCATCCCATCTCTCTGCTAATGCCATGAGCATGGAATCATGGTACCTCATGGGAGGCATGAGGTATTCCCAATATATACCTATGGCCTATAAAATTTGGGTATCCACCTCTGATAGTGTCATGAAGAGGTCTCGTAAGTGATGTAATAATTTTCTGCCAAGATGTCATGATTGTAGAGGAATCTAACAAAAAATCAAAAATATCACCTATAAGCATTCTAAAATCTTAAATCTTTACATCAATAGTCAAAAAGTGTGCTAAAGTTGCTCTAGAGTAATTTTCTAAGGGTCCTAGATACTTTATTCCCTATTTGGGACACTTTGCGAAAAAAGGGACGCTTTACATCTTTTTATTCCAAGGTCCTAAATCTATCTAGAAATTCATAAAAAACATAAAATAGATGCATAAAAAAAAAAGCTAAGGTACAAAATAATTCACTCACCTGATGTTGAAGGTTGCCTCGTGCTACCTCCTCATGCAGGATATTGAGTCTTAGGGGTACGTACTCTTGAACGCTCAAAATTTTCACTCACTCTCCAATGAAGTCAACCTGCAAGAAGGTAAAAGACAAAATTGTTACAAATTACTTTACTTTTTACTCTTATATATGTTAAAACTAGGTCTTTAGCATATTAGGGTTAAAAGTTCTTTTCATTCAAACTAGCATACTGGGGCCTAGATGACTCCATTTTTGATGCTGTCTGTTGCATTGGATTCGTGATTATGCTCATGTTCTCATCAAATGTCTATCATTATGTGGTATGGTACTTGGAAATACCCTATGATATGGCTTATACAATTCAATGTAGTTAGACCGCTACCTTGATTCCACCTCTATAAAGCAAGAAAAATCAAGGAGGGCATACATCTACCTTCAAATTTGATTTTGTGAAGAAGTTAGATAAGAGGATTTTTGATCAACTAATGAATCAATTTTGTAGGATGCGGTTCCTAACATTGTGGTTTTGTAGATAGCTAAAATGGGGGCTTCATTCTCCCATATTGCAAATGAATCTATATGAGTATCCTTTTATGAAATGAAGTTTATTATTCATATTTCTTTAGCTTGGATATGCTTGTAGAGTCATATGGGCACTAAAGTGGGTGCTAAATGTAGTGTAAAAAATTGCACTCCTTGTAAGATGGGGTTAGATCATTCCTAGCCTAGATAAAGTGACATCCAACACCTCTAAGCTATAAACCACATCTAAACAAGAAAAAAAAACAAAACATGAGTAAAATGAAAGCATCAAACCAAAATACTCCCCATTCCTACACTTGAATCACTTCTCTTGCTCTCCTATTTCTCCTTTTGCAATCTTTTCCCTTTGATTTTGAAGTAGACTTGTGCAAATACCTGCAAATTGTACGTAGAAAGTTGGAGACAAAAATGGTTGTTAAGGAAAAATGGGAGAGGAAGGCTACTTTTATAGACATCCATTCAAATGGACGGCTGAGATCAATCTTCTAGAAAGATTCCAATATCGATGGATGAGGATTCATGAGAGGGAAGTTATGAAACAAATGGTTGAGATCGAGCTTCCAGAAAGATGCCAAGATCAACAGTCCAAAATTGATGCACCAAAAAAAGGTGGGCAATGAAGGCTATGACGCTTGATGGCTGTGAAAGAAATAAAAGCCATGACAAAGATTAATGAAAATTTGAACAAAAGGGAGGCATAAATAATTTATTCAACCATTTTATTTGAAAAAGGAAAATGGAGGAAATGGACAAGTAGAGGATAAATAATTCATTCGAATTATTTAGTTGAAGAAAATTAAAAATGAGCATTTAATTAAAATGATTATTCAACCATCTTAATTAAATGGAAGGAAAATGGAAAAAGGGACATTAAATAATTAACTTAGATTAATTATTTAATGGGGAAAATGACAAGGGATAGTTAAATAATTTTGATAATCAATTAACTATAGAAGAATTAAAAGACCCATGAATAGATAAATAATTAATGATAATTATTGAACTATAGACGAAAGGTGATAAATGAATAATTAAATAAATAATAATTTATTTAATTATTGAAGAAGAGGGGGAATTAGTGACACAATTAATTTATTTAATTGATCAGACAGAATAAAGATTAAAAAGTGACTTATTTAAATAATTAAAAAATATTTAATTAATATAGTAGTATGATCAAGAATAATCAAATAATTAAAATTATTCAATTATTGGAGGACAAGGTCCAAGAAAAATGACGCTTGCAGACTCAGGACATTTTTCAGTGTCTACATTTTCCCCCTCTTTGACATAATGCAGTTCATCACGTTGTGTCAAAGAGATTCAGTCAAGAGATGTCGCAGGATGCCCCAGTGAAGATGAGATAGACCTATGCGTCCTCAGAAAAAAATTGCAAATTGTTTGAAAATTTTCAAAAATTTTGAAAATTGTTCCAAAAAGTCAAAATAATAGGCAAAAAATGCTATGGTGGTGAAATAAATGACTTTTAGGATCCTTAGGGTAGACAAAATGTAGGTTCAAGGCTTAAGAAAAGTGCAACCAACACAAAACCTATTAAAAAACCCTAATTTTTAGGAGATATAAGTGGGAAATTGGCAAGTCAAAGGCTCATTTTGCACATTTGGAGTTTGGAGATTAGGAGCTTTGAGTGAAGATGGAGTGCATTCCTCATATTGAGCATAGAGCATACCAAGTGTGAAACATTAAGATGACTAGAGGGTGGAGGAGATTCGGTGAGTGCCTACAGACCTGCTTTGTCAAATTTTTATTTCACACATTTTTAGGTAGTTTAAAATTTTAGTAGTCAATTGCATCATTCGAGGATAGTTGCAAGTGCTATCACATTCGACACAATTGCTTGCAATTTGACACAAGTGCTAGAAACATGCCTAGGGTAAGATAGGTATTTGAAATTTTCAACACAATTGCTAGGGATCGACGCATCCGAAGTTTGCTTAATCGCAACTGTGACAATGCGACACAACTGACTAAGGTTATGCACACTCAAGATATGGATAAGTTGCAATTGTATTAGAAATGAAGCCAGTGTAGGCATAAGTCACAAGTGATTAGGGGTTGTGGACAATCAGACTCCCATGGCACAACTGATAGTTCTACAATGCAATGGATAATTATGTGACGCAATTGACTGATAAAAATATTGAGTAAGAATAGGATTAACTTGCTTTTATGATATGTGCCAAATAAGTTTGAAATAAGTTGTTTAATTGACATAGTGCTTTTCATGTTGAACATAGGTTCATCTTGATCTGATCTATACAGGAGAGTCATGACCACTAGACACTTATCAGTTGTGAGACTAGTTGACTAGCACTAAAAAGCACAGACTATGGCACCTTGGCATGTATCATGTTACATTTATGCCCGTTATTAGGGAAAACAGGGGGATGCTGACTATACTTGCTGAGAGGTGGCATTCAGAGACATGCTCATTTCATCTGCCTATAGGAGATGCTATGATTACACTAGAAGATGTCTATAGGATCCTTCAGTTGCTGATTCGAGGTGAGTGGGTTAGGTATGATCTGGGTTGAGGGTATCAGGCTTTGGCCACCTACTATGTCTATGAGGATGTATGAGACTTGGAGATTGATAGGTATGAGATCAAGTGGGAGACATTGGTTGAGTGATATGAGTGGTTTGACTATATATTGTGCACTCTGACAACCAGGGTAGTCATTCTATACCACTGAGGACATGGATCTCCAGTTGGATGGGGTGAGATGCTAGTGGGGATGATGGCCATTGACACTCTATATGCATGGGGGCCCTGTTTGTTAGCGATGGTTTATTTTCAACTTCATGATATAGCGTATCGGCGAGGACAATCTATGAGTTGAGGAGTCGCTCTTTTGATGGTCTAGGCTTGGGAGCACATTGCAGTGTTCCATCCACTGGTTGGTTGCCAGTTGGGGGCCAATGTACCGTATGTATATATATACATAGGAGAAATCATGTAGACACATGTCAGGGGTATTGGCTATTGGATTCATGGATTAGATACCTTAGCTAGTTTCATATGAAGGCCCTGAAGAGATTGCGTTGAGTGGCCTAGGGAGGATCAACATCTACAGTGGTATCGGTAGGAAAGATATCTTATTGGGCGGACTGTACAAAAATAGCATATCATTGATATGTACTTTCCAGATCAGGTTTTGAGTCAATTTGGAGAGCAGCAGCGAGTGCCATGGGGAATAATAGTGTTCAATCGGTCATCTCGAGAGGTGACACCATGGGGCCCAATGATTATAGTAGCTACAACTAAGCAGGCCATAGATGGATTACATGCATTACCGTGGGCATGGAGAGGGGATCCAACAGACGCAGGCACTATGATATAGTACAATGCATGGTGGGAAGTACATAGGCCTATTCCTCTAATCGATCCATATTAGCCAGCTCTAGTGGTTTGAAGAGGACAAGGTCCTCAGGGTAGGAGAGGTAGAGGGAGAGGGAGAGGAGATGGAGGGAGAGGAGGTGGTGGTCAGGGTGATGATGGAGGAAATGGAGGAGATGGTGGTAGGGGTGGGAGAGGAGGGGATGGTGGGAGGAGGCAGCGACAAAGACTACAAAGGAGGAGCAAGTCACTGATTCCTATCTAGGAGGAGGGAGAGGAGGAGGAGAGAGAGGAGGAGGCTAGATAGGAGGGAATGCAGGATGTAGAGGTAGAGGGAGAGTGACCTGAGGAAGAGTAGCTCAATGTGGTAGCAGACATAGTTGCTATGGACGTGGAGGTGGCAAGGAATGAGGATCAGCTTGAGGAGGAAATGGGTGAGGAGAAGCAGATCCTTTACAAGAGGATTCTTCATGGAGATGAGGGATTCAAGGATGTACTTATCAGAGGCAGTACAAGGGACAGGGATCAGGAGCTGGCGAGTCTGCAGGCCAGAATACAGGCATTAAAGGCCAGGCTTCATGTTGTATGGGTGGAGCGGGATGGTCTACAAGTAGAGAGAGACACCCTATAGTTTGAGAGGGACACAACCATTATCAGGCACAATAGGCAGAGAAGAGGAGCCTAAACTTTATTACCACATGCAGTGGGTCTATAGTTGATATGGTTAGAGAGGTTTCCAAGATTGGGCGCAAAGAGCAGTATTACAGGAAGCTCTATGAGGAGGTAGTTCCACTAGAGTGACAGACACCTAGTGCCTCAAAGGTTGTCAGCAATGGTCGATCTCATAGCAGGTAGTCTTAGAGCAGATCTAGCCAGGGTGAGAGCAACAACATGGGCTCTAGGGATCATGGCAGCACTAGATAGACCCATTTGACCCATGTATTTTGACACTTGTATTTTTTTTCATCAAGCTCGCGAGCTCTTTCTTGGGAGATACATTATGACATTGTATTGTGACACTTTTTTTGAGTGATATATATATATATAATTTTTGGCAGGGATTATATGATGTGCAGTTCTTTATACAGTCTATTATTATGTGTGTGTTATGGATGATGATATATGCCTTATGATGTTCATGCAACCTATGATGATGTCTTAATTCTATATGATGATGTATGTATTTAATTTTATGGTGCTATGGATGTCATGTATTGATGAGATGCTTATGATTATGAGATGTAATGTTATTATGATATGTATGGATGATGTGTGTAAAATAAATGACCAAATGTTACAAAATGTAATGTAATAAACATATGCAATTTAATGCTAATGTAATGACATGTGAATGCGAATTAATGCAAAATGTGATGATTGAATATGAATGCAAAATGTGATATGTGATGTGATATGCCTCATTATTATTACTGGGATGTAATGTGTATGGAATGCAATGTGATGTGAAATGCAATGTTTATGTGAAATGTAATGCAAATGGGTTATGATGTAAAATGCAATATGATATGGAATGCAATGCTATGACGAAATGTACAATGCAATACAAAACTAATGTGATGATGAGATATGAATTCTATATGGATTCACTTTTTTCTTTTGTGTTTTCTTATGCAAATACTTGTGATTTAGTATGATAACATTTGATATGATGATGATGCTTTCTATGATGCTATCTAACATGATTATGTATGCAAGATTTTTTTTTGTGTCACAAGACCCTGTCAAGATGTAGATGGAAGAAATGTTAGCATGGAAGAGGTGGAAGAGATGGATGATAGAGTGAAAAAGGAAAGGAAGATGGAGATGGGAAGTCAGATGGGAAAATGATGAGGGAACCAACTTTCATGCTTTTATATTTATCATCATTGGGCATAAAAAATGTCACAAATGGAACACAAACACCATGGTATGAAATAGAACAAGGTGTGCAAGGTGACCATTTCAGAGAGATAAGCAGTCAAAATACAAGGAATTCCCTAGTTCATACTAAGGACCCAATTGTCCCAGTATTTTTTCCAAACAAACCATAGACAACAAGCAAAGAAAAGAGGCCATGATCCATCATTGTCCCTCTAAATCCTTTAATAGGAAATCCTCAAGGTAACTAGTAACATGACCCAGAACCAATAAAAAATATAAGACAAATCCAGATCAACAAAGTGTTCGCCAAAGATATAGTGCTTGCCAATAGTTTTGGTAAGATTGTTTGATATGATTGATTAGGTTGACCAAGATAACAAAGTTTGATTGATAAGATGACAAGGATTGATGATAGGTTGAAAAAGGTTGACGAGTTGATTTGATTGACTATGCCTAGTTTCAGGAGGGACACATCTTGATTAAGGTAAGATCTAATTGACAAGATTGATTGATTTGATAAAGATTGATTTATAAAGTTGACAAAGTTGATTGATTACGTTAGATTTCAGGGAAGACACATCTTGATTAAGGAAAGATTGATTGACAATGTTGAAAAGATTGGCTAATTTTCTTGACAAAGGTTGATTAATTGTTTGACAAAGATTGATTGATATGACCAAGCGATGTGATGATACCCAATTTCAGGGAAGACACATTTGATAAATTTGACCAAGTGACAAGTGTTGACAAGGAACCTAACTGCAAGAAGGACACATCCTACTTAAGGTGAATGACCAAATTGACAAAGTCTAATCTTAGGAAGGACACATCCTTATAAAAGACAAAGACAGGACTGAATGAGACAGATGACATAATGCCCCATTCTAGATGATTGATTGATGTGAAGATTGATTGTAGATTGGAAATTTTTCTGTTGATTCATGATTTGGTTTAAGTGATGATTGCTTGCGGGCCCATAATACAACCACACTCGACAAACCCTAAAGGACTGACCTAGGTGGCCTTGGGAGCTCATCAATTGATGGGCCTTGCCTATGTTATACACGCATAGACCTCATAGTTCGACACAACTTGGCTTTGCCTTATTTGACAAAAGGCGAAGTCATGATTTTATTTGGACAACCTAGAAGGACTGGCCTAATGTCTCGAGGACTCATTTAAGATGAGCCTTGTCTATGTAGCAAATGCGTAGAGACAATGTAGTTTGACCCTACTAACACAAACTAATTGAGACTGACTCTGACTCTATTTTTGGAGGCTTTTGAAGTTTTTTGATGTTTTTGGGATTTTGATGATCTTAAGATTTTTTTGGCTTTTTGATGTTTTATGATTTTTTTTGGATTTTGATGTTTTATGATTTTTTTTGGATTTTTGAAGTTTTCTGATTTTTTTTTGGATTTTGAAGTTTTCTATTTTTTTTGAATTTTGAAGTTTTAAAAGGGTGATACCATGTGTTATTTCCCATGAAGACATAAGTCAAGGAATTTCCCCTAGTTAGGTACATGACCAATTTATTATACACAAGGGATAGTAGCAAATGCGGGGGATGATTAGGAAGGCCGAGGATACTAAATGTCGGTGGTTCTAAGGCCATGGAAAGGATGACAAAGCTTTATTATGAACAAGCAACATGTGTGAATGGATGAGTGGAAAGGATGAAAGGACAAATAGGGTGACAATAGACAGAGGAGCATAGATTGACTACACATTGCACCTGTTTTCCAACTTTTCACTATGGTACTTATCCAAAGCGCCACCAAAGTGGTTTTTACTTTTGGATGAATTATTTCTCTTTACTATTTTTCTTTTTTAGTTTTTTTCTATTTTTAGATTTTTTTTGTTGTCACCAAGATGCCTATTTGCCAAGTTTTCATTAGGGTGACCATTTTTTTTATTTTTTTGTATTTTTGACCTTTTAAGGGGATACTATGAGAATCAAGTGTAGTACTTGCAAAGGTGCATGTTGTTGATAGGTTTAGACAATGGTTCTCCTTTAGGAGTAGAAAGATGATAAGCACCTGATCCATATGATGCTATGATGATATAAGGGCCCAACTAGTTTGGTTCAAACTTTCTGGGCTTCTCTTATTCTGCTTGATTCTTTAGATTTTCTTTTAGGACTAAGCCTTCAATGTCAAAGCTTCTAGGTCAGAATTTGTTGTTGTAACTACGTGAAAGGCGATTATGATATGCTTACAAATGTGTCAAGGCATTCTGTCTCTTTTCATCCAATAGTTCTAGCTCATGTAGATGGGATACATGATATTCTTCCCGATTAATCATGCCTTGCATAAAGACTCGTAGGGATGGTAACTTGACCTCTATAGGAAGTATTGATTCAGATCCAAAGATGAGGGAGTATGGTGTGGCTCTGGTAGGGGTGTGAACACTGGTGTGATAGGCTCATAAAGCAGGGTTAATTTGTAGGTGAGTAAAATATGTGTAAATGAATAACCAACACAATCAATAAGACATTATATCAATAGATTTAAACAATGATTAATCTAATAAAAGCAAGAAATCTATTGAAAGTGCCATATTGCTCTCTATCTCCAAAGATTTATTAAATCACGGGGCCCTCAGATTTTGATTGCATTGTGACAGTTAAAATGGCAATCTAGTGAATGAGATAGTTTTAAATGCAAGAATCTAATCCTATATGATGATTACTAAATGATATGATGATGATACTGCGATTGAAAATGACATGAAACTAATAAAAGAAGCTACAATAAACTAAGATGCAGCTAAATGAAAAGCCATGATCATGATTCTAAAATGATTTTTATTTATATTACTATTTGCTCAAATGCTTGATTGCTTAATTAATATTTCTGCAGAGTAAGTTTGCACAAAGTTGGGATCCTTTTCTTGTAGACAAAGGCTCTATTTATAGATTCTCAACAACATATTTGTGAAGGGGAAACAAAGCAAAGGTCTGGATTTGATCTCAAGGACTGAATGGTGAAAGATGAAGAAGCTTGAGATGATTATGGAGATTGTTCCTCCTCACAAAAACACTCAGCCAAAAGATAGGAAGAATCAATGGAAGAAGATGAAGTTTGCCTGCAAATTTTTCTCCAATTTCTCTCCAAATTTTCCCATGAAGGTTGTGTTGAATTTAATTAGATATCAAATATCTAATTTGGTAGGTGGATATGATTAGCTGTAGAAATATGTTTTCATTGAATATTTGATTTATTCCAATTTAGCAAAAGAAGACATTTAATTTAATAAAGCAAGATATAGTAAGCTGCTTATTAAATAAATATGATGGAAGAAATAGATAATAAATAAAAAAATGTATTTGAATTTGTTTATTTAATTTAGATAGAATGATGTGATTAAAATAGGAGAATTTAATAATTAAATAAAACAAAGTGTTAAATTTTCTTATTTAATTTAGATGAAATAATAGAAGAATTAGAAGTGAACTATATAAATAAATATTTCTATTTATTTAATAGTAGATGAAAATAAAAGGGTTAATTAATCAAATAAATTGTATTTAATTAATTAGATTATCTAGACCATTTTTAGGTGTATACATTTTTCCCCTCTTTGAAGTGATGTGTTTATGCATTACTTCAAAGAAATTTTTGTTGCTACCAGTACTAATGAAAAGAATTAATTTCGATATGCCCTAGATGTTGATTTTGAAGTGATGATGAACATATGCCCCGTCGGGAGATAAATTGATGAATTTTTGATTTTTTTGATTTTTATTGAAATTTTTGAAATTTTTGAAATTTTTATGATTTTTGTGATGATTTGATGATTCAATAAAGTTTTGATGACACAACGATTTATCTCCTGATAATAATTTAATAAAAATTCCCCTATGATGAATTATTGAATTAAATCCCCTTGGAAAAGAAATTAAAAAAATCCCACCAAAATACCTCCTTAATTAACTTATTAAAAAGCTAAAAATGTTGATTTTGAACTCATTTTTGCATTTGAGTTTTGAAAATTTTGAGAGAAAATTGGAGAAAAATGTCAATCCCCTATCACAGTAACCATTTCGAGCGCGTGCATTGACACAACTGCTTGACCACCTACGGACCTCCGGTATGTACTCGTGAACCTCCTCGTAATTTGTGCTTTTTGAATTTTGCGTGTTTTATTTTGTTTTAAATTTTTTTAGCGCATACATTAGCCGATGTAGCGCATCCAAATGCTATTTTAGCACACCACTAGTTTAGCACATAGGTAAACTGTTATAATGCATATATAGGATGAAATAACACATAGATAGTTTAGCGCATAGGTCAGATAATTTAGTGCATCCATAGGCTAAAGTAGTGCATTGACCCACTAAAATGGCACATACACTTCCTGAAATGGCACAACTGCTAAGTTAGTGCATTGACCACCTGTTTTAGTGCATTAAGAAGTTTTAATGGCACATTAAATTTTTTGGCGCATCAAAACCCTGTTTTAATGCATATAAGTTAGAATGATGAATTTTGTCAAAATTTTCCTTGATTTTGATGATTTTTGATCATGTTAGCCATTTAGTTGATGTTGATTGATGATCTCGATAGATTAGATGATGGTCAACCTCATGATAGGTGAGGTTTGATGATTGACTGATGATAATTAACCTCATGATAGGCAAGGAATAATTATAGTTTGATTGATAAACCTCATGATAGGTGAGGTACAATTTTAGATTGATGATTGACCTCATGATAGGTGAGGTACAATAATAGTTTCTCACAAGATTTTTGCGAAGTCTCACCAGAGCTGATTAGATTTGATAGACTGATTGATGTTTGATGAATTGACAAAGATTTCTAACTTTCAGTATTTCATGATGATAGGAGTCATTGAAGAACTTACAAACTCAAGAGTGGTTTCCTAGGACATTCGATTTGATATCATAGCTAGTGCAGCCTGAGACAATAGTTATCACATGTTGTGGGTTGTCCTCTCTTCTAGATATGCCCCATATTAGGATTAATCGGGGTCTCCTGATAACCCTAGTAGAGAGATGGCATAGCGAGCACAATACCTTTCACCTTCCTATTGGTGAGATGACAGTGACTCTTGAGGATGTATGATAGATTTTGAGGATACCTGTTGTTGGGGAGGTTGTAGTTTATGATTCCTCAGAGCAAGGCGGGACTGATGCTCTACACCAAGTTTTTTAGGATGATACTGTATACGCATAAAAATGGTCATGTCTATAATCCTAGCAATTAATTAAATATTTATTATTTAATTAATTTTTCTAAAATCCTCTACATATGATTAAATTTAATTAATTTAATTATATTGTTCATTCATCTTATTCTTCTTTCATAATTAAATAAATTTATTTTATTTAATTATTTCCATAAGTCCACTTAATTAATTAAATAAATACATTTCTATTTATTTAAATTAATTATCATTTGTTTGAATTTAAATTAAATCATTTGATTTAATTAAATTTAAATACCTCCTTTTCTTCTATTTAATTTTCTTCTTCTAATTAATTAAATGTTTCATTTAATTAATTTCATAAAAGTGATTTAATTAAATAAATCTTATTTAATTAAAAATATCTTATGCTTTCTTTCTAAATCAAAATTAGGTATTTTACCTAATTGTGCAATCTTCTCATATCATAATTATGAGATATTTTGCTTTTTTCAATAAAACATGATTAAAGCTCTCTTCTTATCACAAGCTTTCTTCTGCTTTTAAAAGCTTAATTAAATATTTTATTTAATTAAGAAAAGTTGAATGTCCTCCACAAATAAATAATTGATTTTTTTTTTAATTAATTATTTATCAGCTTTAAATCTTTCTTTTATTCTTTTAAAGAAAGATGATTTCTTATCTTCTCTTCTTTTTCCTCTTTCATAATAAAATAGAAAAATCAGGTTTTAGGTTTCTTCTATTTTCTCTTCAAATTTCATCTTTCTTCAACCGTTCGATTTGCTAGGAATTATCACAACCATTAATCGAGACAACCAATCAAAATCAATCGAAAAACTCTATAAATACCTGTGTGAATCCAAGCATTGGTAATAGGCAATTAATTAGAGTTTATTTCTTTAGTTCATTTAGCACTTTAATCTCATAACATCATGTTTATTTCAAGTTTATTACTTCCAATCACCATCTTAGCTTAATCTTGCATCTACATCATAGCAAAATCTCATTCTTTAGGAAGACAGTTTGTTGAGCCTAGCCTACAATCTGAGAACACAAAGCTAGAATCGACAAAAACACTAAAGATAGAGGACGATAGGACGACAATGGAAGCAGGATACCGAGTTTGCGTCTCTTTTCCTTTTATATTCTGTTTTGTTATAATGTCCTATTGGTGTGTTTGAATATTTGTTTCAATTCATTTACACACTCATATTTTCATACACACAGATACAATTTGTGGATACGAGATCCCATGGCGAGAGATGGTGGATGCCTATGCTACCTTGCCATCGGTACTTGCTGGTTTCATTGGAGTGTTCCTTTGTCCTAATCGTAGGTCAAAGGGACTTTCTATTGGGTGGGTCCACATTTTGGAGAGAATTGTTGATGGTTCAGATGAGCACAACAACAGTAAACAAAATATTACTATTCTGCTCTCTTGAAAGAGAAAGAATAACACATGGATATCTAACTCCCAAGGTCTTGGTAATCGGTTCTTGACTGTGCTGATTTCACTCAATGGTTGATGTGAACTATAATGTTCAAGGGGCCTACTAGTGTTGAGCTTGTGGATTGTTCTAAGATCAAACATAAATTTAAACCTACTTTAACTAGAGTTTTTAAAGAAATATAAAAGATAGATCAAAGCTTTGCAACCAAAGAGAATGATAATTCATCCAACTTAACTAGACTTGTTACCTTTCAAGGAATTCCTAACTAAAACTGTAGAACAAAATTAACTTGTGATTAACACACAGTTTCATTCATTCACAGTGTTAATTCCAACAACAGATTGCAAACCACTATTTAAACAAAACATAAAATAAAACTTCATTCCTTGAAAGCTTTTCAAATCAAATGATTAACCCAAGATAAACACCATTCAGGAACACAATATGAAGTAGATTTAAATCTGGTTGCTTCTACTGTTAGTGAAACAAATAAGCAACATTTACAAATCTGGCACAATCACCAGTGTACAAAAAATTCACAACTTCAAATCATCTCCATCTACACTAAGAAAACTTGAAAGATACATCACTGTCTATGCTGAATCTAACTCCTAACTAAGAAGACAAAAGAAGCTCCCATTACAAAGAAACATGATGCAGTTCTATCTCCTCTATCTTTCAGAAAAATCCCTACTACTGAAAAATCTACTATATATGTCCCTGAAATCTCTATCTGTTCCTCCTTTTTTCTACTATCCATACTTTGAAAAATATCCCCCTTTTAAAAGAGGCAAAAATGCCATATATACAGAATGTGCCAAAAGAAAGTCGGCCCCTCTTTTAGGGTTTACAAAATATCATCCTCTAGAAAGATCCACCCTTAGATCTTTTAAATCAAGTTACTTCTACATTAAATGTGTATCCCCACTGTCCATGTCGGTGAAGGATTGCTCTAGGAATGGCCTCCAGATCTTTTGGAATAATTGCATTAACTTCTGGCCTCTGTGTCCACCCTCAAACTTCCATCAGAGCCGCCTTGAATGTTCTAAAGTATTATCATAAATGGCGATCTACCTTTGCCAGTAGAGATCCTAGCTGTCACTAAGACTCATGGCCTTTTCTTCCTTTCAAATTTATTGTGTTCAAGATATTTTTGCAAGTTGACCATCTTTGAGAAGCAGCATCCGACCTCCCCTGTTAGATCCAAACACCATGACTTCATCGAGCTGACCCATGCTGCAAGAATTCTATTGATCTTCTTCACAGGGGTAGTCAATCAGTCAAACTGCCAATGGTTCACCTTTAGCTCCCTATGATTGGTTGAATGCATGCCACTTAGGCTTTCCAGGTGGTCAAAGGATACTCAAATGGAATTGCATGTCGGTGAGACACTTGCCATGTCTCGTCGATGTGATTATACTCTACAATAGCATCGACATAGCATACAACTGTCGGTGAGACCTCATATCAAATGCAAAAGTTATATTGATATCACAAAAACCATCGACAAGACAATCATTATCGGCTAGAGGTCATAGCGAGTTCCCATCGGTCATACCAATATCCCTTTCCATTGGAAATCCATTGCTATCGACAAGACTCCCCTCAGTCAGCAAGAATTCTTGTTGAATGCAAACTCCTTGGCCAGGAGTCATACCGAAGCCACATATCTATTGGCGAGACCTTATTCTCTCGGCAGGACCTCATATCAAGCCCTTCATCCTTCGGTGATACACCATTTGTCAGTAAGACATTATGCTGAGATCATCCCACTCTCACCAAGCTCAAACCCTTCTTTCAGTGGGACTTCCTTTAGTCGGCAAGATGTCATACCGAGTGCAAATCTTTCGCTTGGAGTCTCCTCGAGCTCAACCTTGTGAACCACTGTCGGCAAGAGTCCCCCGGTCGACAAGAGATTACACCGAAGGCATAACCTTCGGCGAGACATTTAGCAGTCGGCAAGACTTCTCCCTAAGGCCTTCATCTTTCAGCAAGACTCCGCCCGGTCGGGAAGACTTTACCCCTTTGGCCATACATCATGCCGAATGTAAATCTTTCTCCCCAATGATGGCCTTGTGAACAACTGTTGGGGAGACTTTCATCTGTCGGTAGGACCTCATGCCGAACTCAAACCTTTCGGTGAGACTCCCCCGTGTCGGTAGGACATCTCCTCAAAAGCATCCCACTTTGGCGAGACCTCACCCCGTTAGTGAGACCTTAACCCAAAGCCACAACCTTTCGCCGAGACTTCCTCCATTTGGCCAGACCTCACGCCGAAGGCATCACCTTTCACCGAGACTCCCCCATGTTGGTAGGAAATCTCCTCAATGACAGCCTTCTTTCGGTGACTCTAACCATGTGTGCAATGGTCGGCAAGACTTCTTTTGGTCGACGAGATATATAAAAACCCATGGCGATTAAAATGTCTAGCCGACCGGTATATTTCAAATGAATAGAACCACTGCTAGTTGGCAAGACATCTAGAGGGTCTCACTGACTTTCTCCTTTGAAGAGTTTTATACCAAATGTGACTGAGGTATGCTTTCCAACTGAGTTCCTTGATAAATATCATCAGGTGTATGATTTAATCCTAGAACACAAATGCCTCCATTAGTCCTCAAAGCATATAAAATACACTATTTTTCATCATACCTTCAATTTTAACAAAAAACAACCCAACTCTGGCTGAAGCAGAACCAAAATTCGATAGAAAAAAAGACAGACCTAGGAGGAAAACAAAAGAACTCCTAAGACCAAACTAGACAACCAAAGGCAAAGAAAAAAAAAGAAAAAGGGGGGACCCGTTTTGTTCCAGAATAAAATGGGGTGGTTATGCAAGGCATAACAAGAATGATCATCCATGGTACCAGATATGCATGGGGTATGTGTATGCTCTCTCATCTTTACCATGATCTACATTAGGTGGTCTACCTCCGAGGTTGCAGTTTGTCTTTTGGGGTTACATTACTTTAGGTGTGGGCATGGGAGCATATAGCTGTTATGGGCCCAATGATGGTTAGACATCAACTTGCCATGAGGCTGTATGTTCACATATACGCAGGTCATCTTACTCAACCTAGACTGGGTAAGTTGGAGCATTGAAGGAGAGTCTTGGATGATGTAGAGGCCATTACATGGTGACCCTATTTGGATTGTGAGCACTGGGATGCTGATGATACAAAAATGCCATACCTTTGTCAGTCTATGTTTCTGATTGGTAGGACTCATTTTGTTATAGAGATATTTTTATTCAAGAGGGTTCTCACATAGTATGGCATCATATAGGGTATGCCCTAGGGTTTTGCTCATTACGCCTAACATCAGATAGATTTCATTGACTAGGGACCTAGCCTATCATATGATACAATAGTTTAGGAGTACCAGGGTCTACATTCTTGGTGTGGGAGATTCGTCCTAAGATCATCGAGGGTCTAGTTACTATGGATTATGTAGAGTACCTTACTTTACACCCTTTTCAACCGATATCTATTCCAGATGAGCTAGTGCCACTACATGGTGAGGAGGAGGTTGCTGTTGCACATGGTTGTCGATGGAGGAGAGAGGAGGGTGGTGAGGAGGAGGAGGATGTGGAGAGCAGTGGTTACAAGGAGAGTAATAATGATGAGGAGGGAGATGGAGATGGTGGAGATGGGGGTCGAGGCGGTGGAGGAGATGGTGGTGGAGGAGGTGGATCAAGTGGAGCAAGTGGTTCAGGTGGAGCAGGTCCAACATTGGATGTTAGAGACTTCATGGTGCCTCATAAGAGGTGATCATTGATAGCTCCCATAGAGAAGTGCATTCAAATTGGGGTACCTTCCCAACATCAACAAACTTAGATTGTGAGTTTATAGGTGCAAGTACAAACATTACAGGGTCAGCTGATTTAGGCCCTGGGGTTATTAGTGCAGACTCAGACACAAATGTAGTCTCAGGCACAAGCTCATGCCTAGACTCTTTCACAAGTATAGGCACAGTTGGTAGCTGCACAGTCACATATAACCTCTTTGACATCTGAGAGAGATACAACTAGACAGGCTACAGAGTAGGCATAGTTGACAGCTAAGAGATTGTAGAGAGTAGTCGATGGTACCTCTGTGGCTGATTATATGAGAGACATTCTCCATGTGGGTAGAGAGGCCGAGTATTATAGGGGCTGATACCATGATGTAGTTCCCTCTAAGCAGAGAGTCAGTTATGCTTAGTCTCGATTAGGCAGGAGCCATTCTAGGACTATGAGTAGGGGTGTGACATAGCCTCTTCTAAGAGACTCGAGAGATCCTAGGATGTCTAGTAGGGGAGGCATTGGTCTATAGATGCTGACGTCATTTGGGGCTAGTAGCACATAGCCTCACAATTAGATTTTGAGACATGATGTATACTTCAATTTTTTTGATTCACAACCATTTTTGATGTTGTATCTCTTTACATTTTAGACATCATTGTATATTTGACATTATGATTTTTTCAATTTATATGATATGTGGTGGATTGATCGATCTATATGTGTTCTATATGGTTCTATGATGGATGCATTTAATTTCTTGTTCTATATGCCATGTGATGATTTATATGATGATGTTATGGATGCAATTTATGATCATGATGACATGCTTATGATTTATGATGTTACATGTGATTATGCTTATAATAAGGAAATATGGATGCATGATGCCTGTAATATTTATATCGACATATGGATGTATGATAATGTATATACCTAAATGATATGAAAATGCATTTATATGTATAATTTTGGATATGATGTTTCAATGATATATGATATAATGTTGTAAATGGAATATAATGCACTATATTTTTGAAATTTCAAATGTGATTATATGATGTAATGAATGGATGAATGATTTTTGAATGATGATACTCTTAATGTGCGATGTATGATATGATAATGTTAATGAAAATGCAATTATGTAGATGATTTGTTTTTGATATTTTTCTTATGCAAATTTAGATGATGTGATGATCTAATGCACAAATGAAAAATGGATATATGATGGAATGTATGAATGATTTAATACAATAATAATGCTTTCTAATGCATGTAATGGAAATGATTATGCTTATATGATAAGATGATGTTTTTGTTAATGTCACGTATACTCAATCCATTAATGAGAAAAAATAACATCATTTTTGAATTCTTCACCAGCTTTTGGAACACATACTCTGCAGATGCAAAAAATAACATGAATGCAATCTAATTTTACCATGCAAATCTATATGCAAGCATTTTCACCTTAATGGTCCATTTATTGTGCTTTTTATCATCATTGAGCCTTTAAAATGTTAAAAGTGAGTACAAGCATCAATGGTATAATTTAGACCAATGATGACTTGAGTACTACTTTCCTGATTTTTGATATTGCAAGTGAACACAAGCATCTAGGTATAATTAAACCGAGATGTCTTGAGCATTTCTTGTGCAAACAGACAAGAATTTATCATTTTGTTATGCAAATTCCAAATGTCATCTGTGATACTTTGTAGAGATTATATTGCAAAAATTCACACAATAATAATGATAAACTCATAGACAACAAACAAATAAAATACCATTATCCTTCCTAGCTTCTCTAGCTCAATACATCATCAAGTTGCTCCAAAGAAATGATAACAAAAATCAAAGTACAAAATTTGAACATTCAAGCCAAAGTGATAAAATTCATAATTCAAAAGAGTATCATCCATCTACAATTGTTTGGATTGATTTGATTTCAGCTGTTTGATATGGATGGTTGATTTTATGAAATGTTTTGATGTTTGATGTATGTTCAATGTTGAGTTTCCCAATGAGCATTGTGTTTTCTGCGTTGTCATACTACTATTTGTCTATTTGCTTAAGCTCAAAGTTTTATTGCCCCCAGTGAGTTCAGGATTTTTCCCCCAAGTAGGGTGAGACACGACCATGTTGCCAGTTAGGTACAAGAGGTCCTTCTATCAAATGATAAACAAAATGATGGAAAAAGTGAAAGATCAAGACATGTCTCAAATAGATGGAAAAACTAGTTTAAATCACAAGTAGCACCCATTTCCAGGTTTTCACTACATGTTTTTATTACACTTTTTCAAACTTTATGATTTTTTGTATTATTCTCTTTTTCATCATTTTTTTTTATGTTTCTCTTTTCTAATTTTTTTTGTATTTTTCTATCACCATGATGCCTATTTTCCAGGTTTTCATCAAGGTGACCATTTTCCCATGCACTAGATGATTCAGGTATAGAATTTCTTGAGATGGATACTATTGATAGGTTCATCAAATAAATCCCCTTCAGGTGTTGACAACCGATAGGCTCCAGATCCATAGACTGATATGATAACAAAGGGACCTAGCCAGTTGGGTTCAAACTTTCCTTTCTTTTCTCTATCTTATTGATTTCAAGGGTTTTCCTTTGGGACCAAGTCACCAACCTGAAATGTTCTAGGTTTTACCCTGTGATTGTAGCTTTTGGACATTCTCTGTTGATATGCCTTCAAATGGTTCACAAATTTTTGATGACGTTCATCCAATAGTTCCAACTCTTGAAGTCTAGACACTCTATAATCCTCATCTAAAATAATTCCCTTCAGTGACACACATAGTGATGATATCTCAACCTTAATAGGTAATATGGCCTTTGATCCATATACCAAGGCATATGGTGTAGCTCCTGTAGGTGTTATGATGCTGGTTCAGTATTCCCAAAGAGTAGGATTTAATTGAATGTGCCAATCATGTGCAACATTGTTGACAGTCTTTTTCAGGATTTTTAGAATAGTTTTGTTTGATGCCTCTACTTGGCCATTTCCTTGAGGATAGTATGGTGTTGAAAAATGATGTTGGATATGAAACCTCTCACATAGTTCCTGAACATCCTAATTCTTAAAAGGTTGACCATTGTCTGTGACAATGGACTGAGGAATTCCATACCTACAAATGAGGTAATTCAATATGAAAGAAGAAATCTATTTTCTAGTGATTGTTGTCAAGGGAATAACTTCTATCCACTTTGTAAATTACTCCGTTGCTATGATTATAAATTTGTGTCCATTGGATGAAGACGTATTAATCTTTCCTACTAGGTCTAGTCCCCACTGAAAAAAAGGCCATGTTGAAGTGAACGGTTGCAATTCTTGCACGAGTGCATGGATTAGATTACCATGTATTTGACGTTTTTCACACTTCTTAACAAATTGAAAGGACTCCTTCTCCATGTTTGGCTAGTAATACCCCAAATAGAGGAGTTTCTTTGCTAGGGTTAGTCTACTTGAATGAGTTCCACAAATAAATTCATGAACCTCACGTAAAGCTATCTCAGACTCATTATGTTCTAGACATCAAAGAAGAGTACCATCTAGACCTCGATGGTAGAGTATGTCAACAATTAAGTTATGTCATGCAGTTTGGTGAATGAAGTTGCGTTTCTAGTTTCTGGAAAGATCAAGAGGAAGGATATTGTCTTTTAGGTAAGCGTAGGTTTTCATAAATTGAGGATTCAATGTAAACTAAATGGCATATGGTTTGAGATTCTAGATTATCATAATTAGGGTTAGACACTTGTTCCACCATAAACTCATAACGACCTCACTTTTCTAGCAACTGTAAGAGTGAAGCAATCGTCACCATAACATCTACAACTTTATTTTCTGCCCTTGGAATCTGTTCAAACTTGATATGCACAAAGTACTTTTTGAGATCATCCACCATTTTCTTATATGACATCAACTTCTCATCTTTTGTCTTATATTCATCATTTACCTGATAAATGGCCAGTTGTGAATCTCCATATACTTGTAGCTTTGTGATCTTCCATTCAATTGCCACTTTGATGCCAATAATTAATTCCTCATATTCCGCTACGTTATTTGTACATGGAAACACGAGTCTATAGGACTTTGGGATGGTATGTCCTTGAGGTGTAACAAATAGAATTACTGCACTCAACCCACGTTGTGTGTGGGACCCATCAAAATAAAGCTTCCATTGTTGTGTTGTCATTGTAAGAATGTCTACATCAGGAAACTCAATGCTCATTGGACAATCATTTGGTAATGGATCTTCAACTAACTGATCGGCTATAACTTGACCCTTGAGGGCTCTTCTATCCACATACTGGATATCAAATTCACTCAAGATCATGACCCACTTGGCCAGTCTTCCTGTTAAGGTAGCCTTGCTGAGCAAATACTTTAATGGATCAATCTTTGCTATGAGTTTGACTGTGTGAGTTAACATATAATGTCATAACTGCTGAGTAGAAAATACCACTGCCAAAAAAGATTTTTCAATGAAGGTGTAATTTATCTCATAACCATTCAAAGTCCTGCTGATATAATAGATAGCTTGTTCCCTTCCCTCAGAATCTTCTTGTGCTAATAGAGCTCCTAAAGAAATGTCAGTTGTTGCAATGTATAGTAATAATGGTCTCTCTTCTGTAGGTGGCATCAATATGGGGGGTGACATCAGATATTGCTTTATTTGATTGAAAGTTGTTTCACATCCTTGATCCCATTTGAAAGAGACATTCTTATGTAGCAAATGATTGAAGGGATGAATTTTTTTTGGTAATTGGGAGATAAACCTCCTGATTGATTGTAGCCTTCCCTGTAGAGATTGTAGTTGACTGATATTATTTGGTGGCAACATTTCCATTATTGCCTTGACCTTGGTAGGATCCACTTCAATGCCCTTTTCTAAAACTATGTATCCTAGAAGCTTTGCTGATGTAACACCGAACACACATTTCTTAGGATTTAATATAACATTGAAATTCTCTAGTCTGGTAAAGATTTTTCCCAGGATCTCTAGATGTCCTTCTTTGGTATATGAATTTGCTAATATATCATCCACATAATCTTCCATAAAAGTATGCATCATGTCATGGAAAATGGTGGTCATGGCACGCTGATATGTGGTACTTGCATTTTTCAACCCAAAGGGCATGACATTCCAGCAGAATGTTCCAAATGGACATGTGAATGCTGTTTTCTCTTGATCCTCTAGTGCTATTTTGATTTGGTTATACCCTAAGAAGCCATCCATTAGTGATAACATGGCATGTCCTGCTGTTAAGTCGACAATAATATCAATGTTTGGTAAATGAAAATCATCCTTTGGACATGCCTTGTTAAGATCTCTGAAGTCAGTACATATTCTAATACTATTATCCAGTTTAGAAATAGGTACAATATTAGAAATCCACTAAGCGTAATCAATAGATCTGATGAATCTTGCATCTAACAACCTTTTTAGCTCAGCCTTTACCATCAAGGCTATATGCGATTGCATTTTCCTTATTTTTTGTTTCATAGGTTTTATCCCAGATGGTAGAGATAAATGATGCATTAGAAGATCTGGATCTAAACCTAGCATATTAGAGTAAGACCAAGCAAAGTTAATGTGTGTTTCTTCAAAGAACTTGGTGAATTGTGGCTTTTCTTGTTCAGTCATAGATGCTTTCAGATGTAGAGTCTTTGCTTTTTTTGTTGTGCCAATATTGACAGACTGTGTAGGCTCCACCAATACTAATGATATTTCATGATAGTGTTCTAGAAGGGTGTCAAATCTCCCATATTTTGGTGCCTCAAAGAGGTTTTCACCATCAAATGAATTCTTTATTTTTACTTTTTTGGGATCTAATGCTGCCATTAAATGGTTTTCACCATTAGATCCATTATTCCTATTTTCAATTTTGTAATTGAAAGATTTGACACCCTCCCGAACCAAAGCGTTGTTATGAGAATTATGATTAGAACTTGTGTTAGGTTCATCATAACAAAGGAAATTTACAATAGCATCATCATTCACAAAGATAGGAATATTGATAGGTTCAGTTGGTTCCCAGTCGATAAGTTTAGGATGCATTAAGGATAAAAGGTCATCAAATTAACTAAGGTCAACGGAAGTAAGGGTTCAGATAAAAATGTTGTCAAAGTTGTCAGTGGTGATGTCAAGGTCTATGATATTACTCTCCTCCAAGTCATCTATCTCACTCGATATCTATCCATCCTCACTTGAGTCATTGATATTTTGTGATCCAAATACAAGGGGTCTAGTCCTTGAGCTTTGTCCCTCCTCGCGTGTGGGTGCATACTCTTTTATGACATCAATTGGTACATCCTTATATGATGCTTTAGATAAATAATCCCACTCATACTCATTGGAATATGTTTTAGAACTATCCTGCATTTGAATGATTCTTTCAACAACTTTATGAGTGTTTTCTTCTTTTGTTTCCCCTGTATAACCCAATCCTTTCTCATCCTTTGGCTGAAGCGTAAGAGGTTGGATGGGTTCTACAATTCCTTCTTTTATTTTTCCAATAGGTCCTTGTCCTTTATACCCCATTTTCTCTAATATTGTTTTTCCCTTTCCATATTGATCTGTCTTTATGCTGATAGTTGCCAATGTAGATGCTTCCTTATCTTTGTAGAGCCAATTGTGGATGACCTTATCTTTAGATTCATCCTCTAAAGTCCCTGCCTTTACAAACCTATCATTTAAAACTATAGTAGGTTGTGATGATGGTTGTGTTGATGTTTATGGCTGCCCATATGATTTTGGAGATGGCAACAACCGTGAAAATTACAAAGATTGTTCTATGGAATACTCTCCCATGCCTTTGTATTTTAACTATATCTTTTCTTTGAATTGCTGTGATAGAGAATCCAGTTGAGCTTCATTGTTTGATGGAGTGGAGTCCGCAAACACTTGTCTCTTTTGACGGGTCCTTTTTCTCAACCCATTTAGATACAACATTTAGTTTCCTTTCACCATTGGATGAACTAGAAGTGTTTGATTCCATATTATGGGGCACAAAAGTGTCTTGAGCTATTTTAAGCATGCTACAATATTGGGGATTGTTGTAGTTAGCTGAAATAGTGATTTCTTGTCAATGGACAAGAAAATTTAAACCATGATGATAAGTTGAACGTACTGCTTGCATTTCATGAATCTAGGGACGTCCCAAAAGTATATTATAAGTCAGCTCTTTGTCTAATACTTGGAAAACTATATTCTTCACAATTGGTCCCACTTGAATAGGAAATAAAATCAATCCCTTAGAGGATCTCTCTTCTTCGTCATAGGATTTTATTGTGATTTTCCTTCTAACATCAATAGCATTATCAGAATATCCTAGTGCACATATCAGTTTCATAGTACAAATGTTTAAACCAGCTCCACCATCTATTAAGACAAGCTTTACTTGGTGTTTATGGATTAAAACTTCAATATGAAGGGTGGAATTGTGCAGATGAGTAAGTGATACATCATCTTGTTCAAAAAATGATAGCAAATGAGGCATGGTTAAGTGTCCCACCATAGTCTGGAATTGACAAACATGCAGATTATTGGGTATTGTTGTGGCCACAAGAGCTTGTTCCAAAACCTCCTTATAAGATGATGAGATTTTAAGGAGTTCCAAAATTGATATTTGTGCTGGTATTTTATGTAGTTGATCGACTATGTTGTACTGATTTGAAGGAGTAGAAATGGTTTTACATGAAACTCCTTTCAATATTACCTTGGATTGCCCCCTTGTTGTCATGTTGACTGGTTGATGATCTTGGTTTTCCCTAATTTTTATGACATTGATCTGATTGTTGGATGTATCCATGTTCGGGATTAGATTTAGTGGTATGATGTCATTGATTTTGATGTTATCAGTTTGATTATCAATAAATCCATTCTTCTCAACCACATAAATACAATGAATAGTGTTGTCATAAATGTAATTTACATTTTTACCTTTATTGTTTGTAGAAGATTCTCCCTTTTCATAATTTGGTAAAGGATTTTTAAATGCACTATGATAATTGTTTGTTTGATGTCCTTCTACGAATACTTTCCTGTTGTCAATCAAATCTTGTACTAGATGTTTTAATTGCATACAATCATTCGTTTTATGTCCTTTATTTTTATGAAAGTCACAAAAATCTGCATCATTCCACCAAGATGGCTTGACTCTTGGTTCCCAATTTCTTGCTTCAGGTAACGTGATTAGTCCATGTGTAAGAAGTTCTCTCATTGTTGATTCTAGTGTTTGTCCCAATGGTGTGAATATTCTTCGATTTGATGGTTTCTGATATGATTGTGGTTTAGATTCTCCATTGTTCGGATTGTTGTTTTGATTGAAATTTTGATTGATTTTTGGTCATTGTTTTGATTGGTCTTCATAGTTGTTGTCGTCAAGTTAAATACCGGTTTCACATTTTGTGTTTCATTTGCAACATCATTGTTACCAGTATTTCTATTCTTTTTCCAAAACTTGGGTTTATCATTGTTGTTGTAGTGATTCAAGGAGTTTGTATTGTTTGATCCTTCATTGTAATGTTTTATTACCCCTCTTTTGACCAAGGCTTCTTCAATCTTGAGCCCATTTTCAATTTCTTTCTCAAATGCAGGGGGCATTATAGTTCAAGCCTATAGCTCATGTCATAAGTTAGGTTGTCAATGAATAGTTCCATCTTTTCCTCTTTAGGTATGGAACGAGGATACCTAGCAAACAACCTTTTCCATCATTGTAGAAATGAGAGGAATGTTTCACCTTTCTTTTGTTTCATATTGTAAAGGTCCTTTATTGTTATATCATGTTGAATATTATAGGAGAATTGTGAGATAAACTTGTTGGCTAATTCTTCAAAAGATTTAATTCCTAGTTGTAGTTTAGAGAACCATTCCATACATTGACCTCCTAAGCTTCTTGGAAATAACCTCATTAGATAAGTTTCCTCTTGTGCAAATTCTAAACTCATGGTTCTAAATTCCCTCACATGATCGATTGGATCAATTTTACCATTGTACTTGTCATATTTTGGGAATTTACAATGTCTAGGAAATGGTATAATGTCTACACTTGGATCAAAAGGATAGGGAAAAATATCCTGTAATGAGTACCTTTTTGTGGTCCCTTTTTGCATATCTTGAAGTTGTTGTTGCAAGTTTTTCATTTGATGTGTTAGGACATTCACTTGATCTGTGTGTTGTGTGTTTTGTGGTTCAGTTTCAGCTGCTATAGGTGCTTCTTTCAGTCGATTAACGTTAAAATCCTTTGGAAGTTTTGCACCTAGTTCAACTAGCATCAAAAGGTATTTTTCCATATCTTGTTCTAAAACTTTTTCCATGAATTGGTGGAAGTTAGGATCTTGTTGTGTAGTTTGAATGTCCTCGTGTTATTTCATTATTGTCCTTTTGGTGAAATCTATGAAAGGGATTTTCTTTAGCCATGGTATTTAGTGTTTCAATTTATTTTTCTCTAAGTTTTTGTCTTCATAACCTTGTCAAAATTGGAATACAAGTGTTGTAATTTTCACTAAACTTTGATCTTTTTGATTGGATGAGTGCCAATGGTATTAACTTAAGTCAAATAGAATGATAAATTCTATTGACAAGACAAAGTTAAAATCTAATTATTTTGCTTCGTTTTGTGATTGTAGGATGACTAATCTTGATAATGAAACTTAACACAATAATCAAGAGTTGTGTTTAATGATAAGGAACTTTAAAATTGTAAGATCTTGGTTTAATTTGAAAGAGTTTGACTTGTAAGGTCCTATTTTTCCAAGTTTAAGACATTGTTTGGACTAAGAAAATATTTTTGCTATGACAAAGATCTGAGTTTTGATGTCAACAGTCTGATAGGAGTTTAAAATAGCTCTCTGGTTTTTTTCTCTATGGATGTGCTATAACAGACCTCAAATGCACTGAAAAAAATGTGAATGCACTGGAAGATAGTATGCATGCACTATCAGATAGGGTGAATGCACTGTAAAATATGGTGTATGTGCTAAAAAATTGGGTACATGTACTAATAGACTAGGTAGATGTGCTAAAATAGAGGTTGATTGCACCAAGATACTAGGTAGATTATGGTGATAGACTGTGCAGATGTGTTGTAAGATATGACAGATGCACTAAAATAGTGTTTGTATGCACTAGTTGGATGAAAAATGTGCTAAAAGACTTGGTATATGTGCTAAAACAGAGGTTGGTTGTGCTAAACTGGAGATTGATTAGTATGTTCACAATTTTGTCTATTTGTTTTAGTTTTTCTCAATAAAATGATTAATTCCAGGATGTAATTTTTTGACCAAATGAGTATTTTGGAAGGGTGTTTTGCTTGTAAATCTTAGAGTTTGATGATCTAAATGGATGATACCTTTGAAAATAACTTCACACACTAAAGGGAGATTGTAAACAATTGTTTTAGATTCTATGTATTAAACATGTAGTGAGTGTTCTAGAATCAGGTCCGATTCTTTCAATTTTCACAGGTTTGACACACATAAAGACAATTCAAGCACTTTTCTAATTGACAATGTAGGTCACTTAGAATATCACAACCCACAGCTTGCAACTATGTCAGCTCACACAACCTTGTCACCCCCTAGAGGGCACCTATGTTTTTGGCTTTCTCGAGTCTTAACCAAAGTTGAATCCTCCACTTTTGGCCAGGGTCTCTGATAGTTATATGGTGAGTGTCTTGGGGGCTGATTCTTCCCTCCCCTTGCATTGTGTGGTATAAAAAGTGTTCGTAAACTGACACAATTGGATTCTACACTAAAGTTCTTAGAAAGGGTATCCGTTTGGAGCGGAAAATGATAAACTCCCTCAGGAGACCTCCCAATCTTTAGAACAAAGATTTTGGGGATGGTTATCTTGCACACTTCCATTGAATTGTGGGTTCCCCAAATTCAATTTTGATTAGAGTGGGTTGGAAAACCTGGCTTTGGTTGTTCCCACTTAGGTCATTCCCATAAGGTGAGTACTTTTTCCCACTACGGTAGGCCTTCTAAAGGATTTAATAAAGCAGGGTAGCAAGTCTAGCATTCTAATCACCCAGTTAAGGGGAGAGCATAAGCCTATTGCTTTCGAAACACAGAGAACATGGGTTTCAAACTATTTATTTAATTAAGCTAGATGCACTATCTTAACCAAAGGAAAAAACAATAATCAAATTAAAATCCTTGCAAACATTATCAATAATTTTCAAGTTTTTGTCTTTGAACGGTGTAAGTGTTTCTAGTAATTGTCTTTGACAAGCGTATTTTGTACCTAGAACACAAAAAATAGAAATTAGTCCTTGAATTTTTGAAATTCTACAAAAATAATCAGATGTGCCACAACAGTTATTAGATACGCTAAAATAGAACTTAAATTCACTATAATAAAAGTTCTATGTGCTATAGAAATTGATGGATGCGCTAAAACAAAAGGTCAATGTGTTGAAAGAAAACTCCCTAACTGGTGAAATAGAAACTTGGATGTGCCAGAATAGAGGTCGTATGCACTAGAATATTCTATAGATGCACTGTAATAGTGCTCAAATGGGCTAAAAGATCTATTGTATGCACCGTAAAAACTCTCAATTGCGTTAAAATAAAACACGTAAAAAGCTTGCTAGCATACTTTTCAAAAAAAGATGTTAAAATGGGGTTTTTGGCCCCACGGTGGGTGCCAATTTATGTGTGAGTAAAATATGTGTAAATGAATAACCAACACTATCAATAAGACATTATATCAATAGATTTAAACAATGATTAATCTAATAAAAGCAAGAAATCTAATGAAAGCATCATATTTCTCTCTATCTCCAAAAATTTATTAAATCATGAGGCCCTCAGATTTTGATTGCACTGTGACTGTTAAAATGCCAATCTAGAGAATGAGATACTTTTAAATGCAAGAATATAATCCTATATGATGATTACTAAATGATATGATGATGATACTACGATTGAAAATGACATGAAACTGATAAAAGAAGCTACAGTAAACTAAGATGTAGCTAAATGAAAAGCCATGATCATGATTCTAAAATGATTGTTATTACTATTACTATTTTCTCAAATGCTTGATTGCTTAATTGATATTTTTGCAGAGTAAGTTTGCACAAAGTTGGGATCCTTTTCCTATAGACAAAGGTTGTATTTGTAGATTCCCGACAACATATTTGTGAAGGGGTGATAGAAACAGGGTTGGTTTGAGATAATCACAATCTCACTGCTTTGAGTCTGGATATGAGAACTCCTAGGGTGTTAGTTCATTCACCCTACAACCTATAGGTCCTCTGTTTCTTTTGAGGCACCCCCGGTTTACTTTAGCAACCTTGCTATCATTGCAAATCTGCTGCTACAAAATGTTATTTGGTACTCTTTCTTCCACTTGCACTATCTAGCCTTTTATTCCTCAAAAGACCAGTCACTCCTCCACTCTGCCAATGTTGTTACAGGGGTGTGTGGAACTTTCGAAGGCCTCCAAAGTCATATTTTCCAATTCTTAAACAATCACCAAGCTTTAGTTCTCCATTGGTTTCCTGAAAAATAGAGTTCTTGGTTCTTGGGCAGGCTACAAGCCTCAAACCATTTTAGCCCTCTCAAATCAAAGGACAGGATAGAACTCTTCTATTCCCTCTAATTGTGCCAATCTTTTTATTGTTTCTCTGGTTCTTTTTCCAAGCTCTGATAGCTTCTTTGGAGATTGATACCTTTTTCTGCCCGTATAGGGGAAAAATCCAACCTAGGGTAACCTAGGGTTTCTTAAGGCTTTTCATTGGCCTATTCTTCCTTTTTTGACCACAAAAGCATTAAAGAATCTTCTGTTTACTGTTCTACACCTCCTTAGCACTGTCTGCAATCACAATACAAATTAGTTTTTAAAGACACCCCCCTACCACGTTGGAATTTGCTCTCTTGACTGTATTTTCTAGCCGGGTTCCCAAACTCGCCTAGAAACAATCCTCCAATTTGCAAAAGGAAACTCTAATGACTACTTTATGTACACTATTTACATGCTTGGAGCCTAACATTGCTTCCCCTGAATCCATACTGCCTGGCGCGAGCAGAAACAATACTAACACTCCATGATTCTGGTTCTTTTTACCAGTCAAAAATAGAAATAAAGAAAGATAGATTTAATAAAATACAAAAAGCGATGGAGAAACTGTTTAAAAATGCCAAGAAAAAACTTCAAAACATGGCTTTACATGCTCTTAAACAAATAAAATGTTTATTCCATTCAGCTGTTTGTTGTTTCCAACGCAGAAATAGAAATTTGCAATTTTCACATTAAAAGAAGGAAGAAAAAAATCGCTGTTCTTATTCTTTTTACAAAAACTGCCAATACAAAAATCCTCCCACCTCCTCAACAGCTCGAGAGCTTTCATTCCATCATGAAAAATCAGTTAGGTTTTGCTGTTTCAAGCTCCAAAATGAAAAAAACAATTCGCGTTTTAAAACACACTGTGTTTTCCAGTTTTTGCCTAAAACTTAGGAAACGCCTACAAAACGTTTCTCAATTTATTTCAAGTTTAGCTAAGCTCTAAAAAGGTCCCCTTACACATCATAAAATTCATTAGGACCTTGCACAACAAAAAGGAAATGATTTAAAAGCAAAACATCAAAATATGCTTGTTTTTAAGGTAGGTGCTCCTGCACCATTCTCCCCCTCTCAGCACAAAGACGAAGAACTGGAAGGTGGTATCAGTTTCAGGTAAATTCCAAGCTTCTTGAATTGATCCTCTTGTACCCATGTAGCCTCTAAGTTAGGTTTTCTCTTCCACTTGATAAGGTGCTCCATGTATACCTTATTCCTTGTTGCTTTCTTCACCCTGGACTCCAAGACCTTCTCTGCCTGAGCTTTCTCTTGACTTGGAAGGGATATATTACTGATATCCTAAAAGATTTCTTGACTGTTCTGAAAGTCATCATTGACTGTACCCTTGTACCTGATCAAATCAGCAACGTTGAAGACTGGAGATATACCCAAATCCGATGGAAGTTCCACCTTGTATGCATTCTTTCCATACTTAGCTATCACCTTGCATGGTCCTACCCATTTCATTTGCAACTTTGTGGACATCCCCTTCTACAATCTAGATTTGTTGAGGTGAACCATCACATAATCACCCACTTGAAACTGTACATCTCTCCGTGACTCATCCAGTTTATCCTTCAACTTTTGTGTTGCTGCTGTAATTGTCTTCTTAACCTGCTCATGAATCTCCTTCATGGTTTGAGTGAAGTCTTCTGCATGTCCACTCCTATTCTCCATTGTTTCAAGGTCTCTGAGCTCACAAATTCCCCTTGGATGCATCCTATACACAACTTCAAATGGACTTTTTCCTGTAGTCCTGTTCACACTATCATTATATGCATATTCAGCTTGGGAAATCACCATATCCCAGGTCTGTCCATATTCCTTTGTCAAGCACCTCAATAGGTTACCTAACACTCTGTTAACCACCTTGGTTTGACCATTGGTCTGAGGATGGTAAGCTGATCCAAATGATAAATTAGTTTCCAATCTGCTCTACAATGTTTTCCAAAAATGGCTCATGAACTTCACATCCCTGTCAAAAACAATACTCAATGGCAATCCGTGAATTCTCACAACTTCCCTAAAAAAGAGATGGGAAATATAGCTTGCATCATGTGTAGTCTTGCAAGGAATAAAGTGACTCATCTTGCTAAATCTGTCCACAACTACAAAAACATTGTCAAAACCAGATTTAGTCTTGGGAAGACCCACCACAAAATCCATGCTCACGCATTCCCATGGTCTGTTCGGAATAGGCAAGGGCTGATATAACCCAGCATTGCTAGCTCCCCCTTTGGCTTTCATGCAAACAACACACTGTTCAACATACTTTCTGACATCTCGTGCTAACTTAGGCCAATAATAAAACCTTTGTACCAGTTCTAAAGTTTTGTTAATACCAAAATTCCCACTAAGACTGCCATTGTGTTTTTCTTGGATTAGATTTTCTCTCATTGATCCTCTTGGGACACACAACATTTTTCCCTTGAATAACAACCCATTTTGCAATGTATACTCAGCATATTGACTGTGAAAGTGATTTGCAAAGTCTGAACATACCTTGTAGGCTTCGAAAAAGTCTTCATCATCACCATAGAGATCTTTAAAACTTTCCAATCCAATGCTTTTTAGCTGTATCTCTTGGACTGTCAACATCCTCCTGCTTAATGCATCTACCACTTTGTTTTGCTGTCCCTTCTTGTGCTTAATGGTAAACGTGAAAGATTGAATGTACTCCATCCATTTCAAGTGTCTATTGCTTAACTTCTCTTGGGTATTGATGTAACTGAGTGTCTGGTTATCCGTGAAAACCACAAACTCTTTGGGCAGCAAATAATGCCTCCATTTCCTAAGGGACTGCACTAAAGCATAGAGTTCTAGATCATAGATGGAGTATTTTTGCTTGGCTTCATTGAGTTTTTCACTAAAGAAGGCTACAGGCCTACCTTCTTGACTAAGGACTCCTCCTACTGCTACTTCACTTGCATCACACTCAACTGTGAATAACTTATCAAAACTAGGCAACAAAAGTATAGGTTGGGTTGCTACCTCTTTTTTCAACTTTTCAAACCCTTTATTAGCCTCTAGTGTCCACTTAAACTTTGTTTTCTGACCACCCTTGATTGTATCTAACACTGGTGCACATATACCACTAAAATTCCTTATAAAATTCCTATAAAACTGAGCCAAACCATGAAAACTTCTTACCTCAATTGTTGTGGTTGGTGTAGGCCAGTTTAGGATAGCTTCCACCTTACTTGGATCCATCTTCAGCGTTCCTTGGGATACCACAAAGCCTAGATACACAAGCTCTTGTTTGAAGAACTCACACTTCTCAAGGTTAATTGCCAATTGTTCTTCTTGCAACCTTTTGAGTACCATCTCTACATGCTTCAAATGTTCTTCTACTGTCTTACTGAAAATCAGTATGTCATCCAAGTAAACTACCACAAAAATCCCTGTGAAATATTTAAGCACCTCATTCATTAGTCTCATGAACGTGCTAGGGGCATTCGAGAGGACAAATGGCATCACTTTCCACTCATATAAACCATCGTTCGTCTTAAAAGCTGTCTTCCATTCATCACCTTCCTTAATTTTGATTTGGTGATACGCGCTCTTAAGATCTAGCTTAGTGTAAAATTTTGCACCTCCAAGGCAATCCATTAAATCTTAAATTCTAGGTATTGGGAATCTATACCTGATTGTGATTCTATTAATTGCTCTAGAATCAGTACAAAGTCTCCATTTACCTCCTTTTTTTATTGCCAAAACAACTGGGACTGCACATGGACTAATACTCTTTTGAATCAGACCTTGATTCAACAACTCTTCCACTTGTCTTGCCACCTCTTGGTTCTGCTCAGGGGTCAGTTTGTATGCTACTTTGTTAGGCAATGAGGCTCCAGGTATGAAGTCAATTTGATGACTTATTGCTCTCTTGGGTGGTAGAGTTGATGGTGTTCCATCACTCACTATGCTCTTGTATTTGTCAAGCAAGTTTTGGACTGCTGCTGGTAACACTGTCCTTTTAGCCTTTTCCTCTTCTTTGGGCTGCATCATGATCACATACCCTTCATTCCCTTGGTGTAGATCCTTGATGAACTCCTTGCCACTGCTCAACATAATGTTTGGAACCTTGGATTGCCCTTTATCTTCCTCAACCAACGATTGCAGCTTGAAGGTTTTTCCATCCTTCGTGAATTCTATGGTATTCTCCTTTCCATGATATACAACACCTCTATCATATTGCCATGGCCTACCAAGAAGAAGATGGCATGCATCCATGGGCAGTACATCACAAATCAGCTTGTCTTTGTAGCCTCCTATTGAAAATTCTACTGTAACCTGCTCATTCACTAAGACACGCTGCCCTTTATTCAGCCATGTGACTTTGTAAGGATTGGTATGAGGTACCTTCTACAATTTTAACTTATTTACTGCCTCCTCAGAGATGATATTGTCTGTGGAACCAGAATCTACAATAACCTTGCATACCTTTCCCAATATCTTGCACCTTGCTCTAAACAAAGCTCTCCTTTACTTGGGTTCTTCCTTGACCGGTTGTCTGATCAGCACTCTATTAAACATCAGATTTTCACCTACTTCTGATTCTATGTGACTAATATCAAGTGTCTTTACACTCATGGTGTCTTCTTGTGCATAAGCTACTCTTTTCTCGTTGCTAGATGAAGCTTTCTCCGGGCATCTATAAGCTGGGTGGCCTAGCTGATTGCAGTTATAACATTTCATGGTGGCAAAGTAAGAGTTACTTCTGCCTGCTCCTCTACCTCTGTTTGAACCCCCTTGAGGTCCTCTTCCTCTATTAAATCCTCCTCTTGATGATGTTTCACCTCCATGCTCAGTAAGCTTGGATTCACCTTGGTTTCTTTGTTCATTACCTCTTCCTTGGTAACCTCCATGCTGTCCTTTTTGATCTCTGCCTCTTCCTCTACCCTTAGAGGATTGATCATGCTTCCTTTTATTCCTCTCTTCAATCTTGATAGCTAGCTAATAACATTGGTGGACTGTCTTGGGGCTGAGCAAAGTCATCTCTTCCTGTATATTCCACTTCAATCCATTGAGGTATCTAGCCACTTTTAGGCTCTCATCTTCTACCACATTTGATCTCAAACAAAGCTTCTGAAACTCTTCCGTGTAGGTGTTTACATCTTGGTCTTTTTGTCTTAAACTCTGCCTCTTCTTGTGGAGATGAATTTCATAATCATCCGGCATATAGGCTTCTTTCACTTTAGCAACCATTCCTTTCCAGGTTGATATGGGCTGCTTGCCTTGTTTCTCCCTTTCAGTCTGGACAAATTTCCACCAAGTTAACGCTGATCCTCTCAACCTTGATTTTGCAACCTTCACCTTCTGTGCTTCTGTAACTTGATCACATTCGAAGTGATTCTCCATGCCATCTATCCAGTCCAAGACCAGACTGGGATCCATCTTTCCATGGAATAGGGGTACACCCTCAAGTCCTTTTCCACTTAGGGATTTTAATGCCTTCAAGAAAGGCTCCTCCTCCAAGACAGGGTTAGGTTCAGGGACTTTGTCCTCCTCTGCAACCTCTTCTTCTTTTGGCACTTTTCCTTCCAGTTTCACCTTGTTCAGTGCTACTTCAAGCTATTCTATTCTTTCATTTAGAGATTTTTTATCCTCTTCTTGCTCTTCAACCATCTTGGCTAACTATGCATTTGTCACCATCTTAGACGGTTCACTTGATTCAACTTCCTCTGACATATAAGCTGCTGCTTCCCAAATCTTTCACTGCTCTGATACCAATCTGATAGAAACAGGGTTGGTTTGAGATAATCACAATCTCACTGCTTTGAGTCTGGATCTGAGAACTCCAAGGGTGTTAGTTCACTCACCCTACAACCTATAGGTCCTCTGTTTCTTTTGAGGCACCCCCAGTTTACTTTAGCAACCCTGCTATCATTGCAAATTTGCTGCTACAAAACGCTATTTGGTACTCTTTCTTCCACTTGCACTATCTAGCCTTTTATTCCTCAAAATACCAGTCACTCCTCCACTCTACCAATGTTGTTATAGGGGTGTGTGGCACTTTCGAAGGCCTCCAAAGTCATCTTTTCCAATGCTTAAACAATCACCAAGCTTCAGTTCTCCATTGGTTTCCTGAAAAATAGAGTTCTTGGTTCTTGGGCAAGCTACAAGCCTCAAACCCTTTTAGCCCTCTCAACTCAAAGGATAGGCTAGAACTCTTCTATTCCCTCTAATTGTGCCAATCTTTTTATTGTTTCTCTGGTTCTTTTTCCAAGCTCTGACAGCTTCTTTGGAGATTGATGACTTTTTTTGCCCGTACAGGGGAAAAATCCAACCTAGGGTAACCTAGGGTTTCTTAAGGCTTTTCATTGGCCTATTATGCCTTTTCTGACCACAAAAGAATTAAATAATCTTCTATTTACTGTTCTACACCTCCTTAGCACTGTCTGCAATCACAATACAAATTAGTTTTTAAAGACACCCCCCTCTGCCACGTTGGAATTTGCTCTCTTGACTGTATTTTCTAGCCGGGTTCCCAAACTCGCCTAGAAACAATCCTCCAATTTGCAAAAGGAAACTCTAATGACTACTTTATGTACACTATTTACATGCTTGGAGCCTAACATTGCTTCCCCTGTGTCCATACTGCCTGGCGCGAGCAGAAACAATACTAACACTCCATGATTCTGGTTCTTTTTACCAGTCAAAAACAGAAATAAAGAAAGACAGATTTAATAAAATACAAAAAGCGATGGAGAAACTGTTTAAAAATTCCAAGACAGAACTTCAAAACATGGCTTTACATGCTCTTAAACAAATAAAATGTTTATTCCATTCAGCGGTTTGCTGTTTCCAATGCAGAAATAGAAATTTGCAATTTTCACATTAAAAGAAGGAAGAAAAAAAATGTTGTTCTTGTTCTTTTTACAAAAAATTCTAATACAAAAAGCCTCCCACCTCCTCAACAGCTCGAGAGCTTTCATTCCATCATGAAAAATCAGTTAGGTTTTTCTGTTTCAGGCTCCTAAATGAAAAAAACAATTCGCGTTTGAAAACACACTATGTTTTCCAAGTTTTCCTAAAACTTAGGAAACGCCTACAAAACGTTTCTCAATTTATTTTAATTTTAGCTAAGCTCTAAAAAGGTCCCCTTACACATCCTAAAAGGCATTAGGACCTTGCAAAACAAAAAGGAAATGATTTAAAAGAAAAACATCAAAATATGCTTGTTTTTAAGGTAGGTGCTCCTGCACCAAGGGGCAGCAAAGCAAAGGTCTGGATTTGATCTGAAGGATTGAATGGTGAAAGATGAAGAAGCCTGAGATGATTATGGATATTGTTCCTCCCCACAAAAAAACTTGACCATAATATAGGAAGAATCAATGGAAGAAGATGAAGAAGTTTGCCTGCAAATTTGTCTCCAATTTCTCTCCAAATTTTCCCGTGAAGGTTGTGTTGAATTTAATTAGATATGAAATATCTAATTTGGTAGGTGGATATGATTAGCTGTAGAAATATGTTTTCATTGAATATTTGATTTATTCCAATTTAGCAAAAGAAGACATTTAATTTAATAAAGCAAGCTATAGTAAGCTGCTTATTAAATAAATATGATGGAAGAAATAGATAATAAATAAAACAAGGTATTTGAATTTGTTTATTTAATTTAGATAGAATGATGTGATTAAAATAGGAGAATTTAATAATTAAGTAAAACAAAGTATTAAATTTTCTTATTTATTTTAGATGAAATAATAGAAGAATTAGAAGTGAACTATATAAATAAATATTTTTATTTATTTAATAGTAGATGCAAATAGAAGGGTTAATTAATCAAATAAATCATATTTAATTAATTAGATTATCCAGACCATTTTTAGGTGTATACAATAGGTGCTAGTCACAACCAGTGTCATTGACAGTCTTCTCTAATATTTTCAAGACAGTCTTATTAGATGCCTCAACTTGGCCATTACCTTGAGGGTAATATGGAGTAGCAAAATGATGTTGAATATGGATTTTTTTACAAAGCTCATGGACATCCTGGTTTTTAAAAGGGCAACCATTATCAATAATGATGGACTATGGGATACCATAGCATCAAATGATGTAATTCAGAATGAACTTGGCTATCTGATTTCCAGTAATGTAAGTTAGTGGGTTGACTTCAATTCATTTTGTAAAGTATTCAGTAGTGACAAGGATAAACTTATGTCCATGGCGAAGTAAGTGGCTGTAGCTCCTAACTTGGTGCATGCATAAGATCTCCATGAATCTGACATTGGTGACATTTCTTCACAAAGTGATATGAATCACATTCCATTGTAGGCCAATAATATCCCATTCTCATGAGCTTTTTAGCTAAGGTTGGACCAACAGAGTGAGCTCCACATATACCGTGATGTACACCTATTGTAAGGTTGTTTGTGCTTTGTTTGAGTTGAGACATCGGAGGAGGGTGCTATCTAGGCTACGATGCTAAAGGGTATCTCCGATGATGGCATATTTGGATGCTTGTTGGATAAAGGTTTTGTGTTGGTTAAGAGACAAGTCAAAAGGGATAATTTGGTCATGCAAGTAACTATAGATGCCTTTGTACCAAGGGGATTCAAGACCAACAAGTTCACACACAAGTTTGGTTTCGGGGACATTGAATGCAAGGATCAATAGTTGTTCCACCAAGAACTCATATTGTGAGGCATTGTTGGGAATGTCCAAGAGATATCCAATTGTAGCCATTGTGTCAACTGCTTTGTTCTAGATTCTTTGTATCTGTTTAAATGTAATGTTATCAAAGTACATCCTAAAACTATCTACCATGCACTTGTAGGGCATCAATTTCTCATCTTTGGTGTCATAATTGTCATTGACTTGCTTAATTACTAACTGGGATGTAGACCTAAAGATCCTTGATTTTCCATTTTATTGCCATTTGTAGTCTTATCAATAATGCTTCATACTCAACCATGTTTTTTGTGCATGGAAATGCTATTCAAAATGACTTGGGAATGGAATCTCCTTGAGGTGTGATGAACAGAATTCTAGCTCCTTAACCATGAATTGTGTAAGATCCATCAAAATACAACTTCCATGTGGCTGGTGTCTCTATTACAAAGATTGATTAATCTAGGAAATTAAATATCAAGGGATGATCTACTTTTACTGGCGTGTCTACAAGTTGGTCAGCTATAACTTGCCCCTTTATTGCTTTTTGATCTATGTAATCAATGTCATACTCACTTAGGATCATAATCCACTTAGCTAGTATTCCTATTAGAGCTGCTAAATATTGAGAAGGTATGTTAGAGGATCAATCTTGGAAATCAATTTTGTTTTGTGATTTAGCATGTAGTGTCTCAATTTCTGTGCTATAAATACCACTGCTAGACATGCTCGTTCAATAGGACTATAGTTCAACTTATATTCGACTAGGGTGCGACTGATGTAATAAATTTCTCTCTATTTGCCGTCATTGTCATTCTGTGCTAATAATTCCCCCAGTGCTGATGTAGTCGATGTCACATAGAGTATCAAATGTATTTCATCGATCGGAGGCATAAGAACCAGTGGAGTTAATAGGTAATGCTTGATCTGATCAAATGCTTCTTGGCATTTCTCTGTCCAATTGAAGGGAATTCCTTTTCATAACAAGTGTTGAAATGGATGGATCTTGTCTGCTACCTGACCAATGAACCTACAAATTAATTGTAGTCTTCTTTGTAATGTTCTCAATTGATTGATGTTGATTGATGGTGGCATTTCCAAGATGGCTTTGACTTTGGCAAGATCAACTTCTATTCCTCTATGAGAGACAATATATCCTAGGAGTTTTCCTTATTGGACCCTGAAAACACATTTCTTTGGATTAAGCCCGAGTTAATACTTTTCAAGTCGTGTGAAAATATTGTACAACACTATTGTGCCCACTTCATTCTAGAGACTTAGAGAGAAGGTAATCAACATAGTCTTCCATATGTACGTGCACATAATCATGAAAAATAGTAGTCATGGCTCTCTGATATGTAGTTCCAACATTCTTGAGTCCAAATGGCATGAAATTCCCAAAAAAGGTTCCCTAAGTGCATATGAAAGCTATCTTCGGTTGATCTTCAGTGGTAATTCTTATTTTCTTATAACCTAAGAATCCAACCATAAGTGATAGCATTTCATACCCAGCTGTAAGGTCCACTATGATGTCAATGTTTGGTAAAGGAAAATCATATTTGGGACAAGCTTTGTTGAGGTCTCTGAAATTTGTACATACTCTAATTTGACCATTTGGTTTGGTGATAGGAACCAGGTTTGATATCCAATCTATGTAATCAATTGAGCGAATGAATCCAACATCTAGTAGTTTCTTTAGTTGCACCTTGACAATGAGTGCAATATGGGGGTGCATTTTCCTTAACTTCTATTTATATGGCTTAGCATTAGGCAGCAGTGGCAAGTGATGCAGAACAAGTTCAAGATCCAACCCATGCATATCAGCATATGACCATGCAAAATTGACTTGTCTTTTTGAAGAGAATGTTATAAACTCAGGCTTTTCCTTAGTGGTCAAGAATGCTACCAACTGTATGATTCTGGAATTGTCTTTTGTACCAATGTTTACTTCCTCTATTTCCTCTATAAGCAATGATGATCTCTCTCAGTCAATAGAGAGATAGTCCAGTCCTCCATCCTCAGGTGCCTCAGAGAGGTTTTCACTTCCAAATGCATCCTTTATATTACTTTTTCACGATTAGTAGGCACCTTTCAATTTTCACCTGAAGACCTATTGTTTTTATTTTTGCTTTTTTCATTTGCACTTTTGTGACTAGAGGAAAGGATGACCTCAGCAAAGTATGCTACATAATTTAGTTCTATAGCAAATCCATCCTTATGATCTCCACTCGGCATTCCCTCATGAAGTCCCAAGAACTCAATGATGGCTTTGTCATTCTTGAAAGTGTCCAAACTTGGTGGTTCTTGTTGATACCAATCTATGAGTTGAGGGTAGAAAAGGGGTAAACCATCATCAGTATTTTTAAGAGTCATTGTGTAGGCAGATAAGGTAAAGATGGAGGTAGATTCATCAAGTTTCCAAGAGGCAGGATCAATGTATTCCTAAAAGTAGCGTTTGATCCACTCTTCTTTTGTCAAAGGTATTTTTGGATGGGTAATTGGTGGGTTTCACGAGGAATCAACGGTAAGCATTTGATAAAATTTCCCAAATAGTTTATCTAGGTCCATGAAAGTAGTGGAGGATAGAGAATCCCATTCATATTCATTGGAATCAACATCATAATCCCAAGATTCCTTGTATGTCTCGATCTCATCTAAAGCATCAACAAACTCACTCGAAGGTAACCCGATACCTTGGATAGTCACATTTACTGGTACAAGCCCTAGCCTTTGGTGACTTACTAGCTTAGGAGGTTGCAAAGATTCCAACATTCCTTGTTTATTTAGGCCAAGGCCACTGTGTCCATCATATCCATGTTGTTTCATTATTTGGAACCCTTTTGGATACTGATCGATTGGAAATTTCTTAGTTTCAATGTCATCCTCTTCTTTGTACAACCATGTGAGAATATGGTCATCTAGATATTCTTTAGCAAGTTCCCCCCATTGAGTGAAAGTGGTAGGAGGATTATGGATAATAACTTTGGGCTGCATAGGATGCAATTTTCCATAAGACTTCAGTGATTTTGGTAATTTTCCAATGAAAAAGAGACTCTTCATATTGTATTTTCCACATCCTTTGTCCTAAATTTGGATCTGCGGGTGGCGACAACACAATACAATTTTGGATTGCTTATGGTGATAGTGGAAATGTGATCATCAAAGGGTCTCATATTTAGGATGATAGTGTTGTAATCATGTTTAACAATTGCATAATTGGAATTGCTGTTGTTTCCTAAACTGGAGGCTTTTCCTTTATCATGGTCTTGCAAGGGGCTCTTGAATATGGTATGATCTACATTTGTCTTGGCTTGTGAATCATCAACTAAAATGGTTCCATCTTTAATGAGGTATTGAATGATATTCTTCAGTGTCCAACATTTGGCTGTTTTGTGTCCTTTTATGTGATGGTATTCACAGTATTCGTCATCTTTCCACCAATCAGGATTAATCAATGAAGGTTCATAGTTTTTGGTGTCTGGTAGTGTGATGATATTTGATTGCAAAAGTCATTTGAGGATTTATTCAATAGGTTCACCCAAGGGGGTGTATGTTCTTTTGGCACAGGGAGGACCTCTTTGTTGTTGATTTTTTTGGATCACGTTTAGTGTTTGGTTTTGGTCTTGTATTTGGGTGTTTGGTGTATTGGATGCATTTGATGAGGAAGGACCTTTAAATTGAATAGTTGGACATTTGGTTACTAGTTTGGCATCAACAACTCTATCATTTGTGACATTTTTTTTGGGACCAATATTTGCTCTTGTCATTGTTTGGTTTCAAATTTTCTTTGTTTAATTTGACTAGTCCTTTGGGAATAAGACCTTTCTCAATAAAGACACCTCTCTCAAGAATTTCCTCAAAGGTTTTGCAACATTGGATTTGAATTTGACTCATCAATTCTCTATTAAGGTTTTCCACAAACATGGTGACAAGTTGTCTTTTAGGAATGTGACAAGGTAATTTTCTAACCAAGCCTCGCCATCTCTGGTAAAATGAGGTAAGTGATTCCCCTTCTTGTTTAGTTGTGATAAATGTTGCAAGGGTCACATCATTTTTAATGTTGAAGGAAAAATGATTGATGAATTTACCAGCTAGTTCACCCCATGTTCTAATTCCTAGAGGAAGGTGTGCAAACCAATCTAGGGTTGGTCTTGTGAGGCTTCGCAGGAATAGTCTCATCAAAAAAGTAGGGTCATATGAGACTTACATACATGATGTGTTGAATTCTTAGATGTGTTCTATTGGATCTCCTATCCCCTTATACTTAGGTAAAGGTGGTGCTGTGAAATGAGGGGGAAAGGGTGGCATGTATAGGTTTTGATCAAATGGAAAGGGGCACAATTCTTCACATAATAGGTCTTTTTGTTGGTTCCCATTTGCATATTTGTTATTTGTTGTTGAAGAGTCTGCACTTTTTGTATAAAAAAGTCAAAGGCTGGCGTTGAATTGTTTTGGTTTAGTGTCATGATGTTTGTATTGAGGTCATATGTCAGATTTGAGTTGGGATTGATGGTTTGTGATGTATGACCTTGACTACCATATTGGTGTGTGTTGTTTTGATTTGGGATGAAGTTGGTATTTGGGTTTGTTCCAAATGTCATGTTTGCATATGATATGGTATTTTGAGGTGTAGACCCTTGATTTATGCCTTGGTTTTGAAAATTTTGTCCTTGATTTTCATTTTGAAAGGGGGGTGTAGTTCCTTGGTTGATGTTTTGACATGAAGGTGTAGACCCTTGATTGGTATTTGAAGGTGTAGGTCCTTGATTGGAATTTTGGAATGATAGAAGGGACCCTTGATTAGTGTTTTGGAGTGATGTAATAGACCCTTGATTATTGTTTTGAAGTGATGGAATAGCCCCTTGATTGTTGTTTTGAAGTGATGGAATATACGCTTGATTGTTGTTTTTATTTGGGGTCCTTCGCGAGATAATGTGAATCCTTCTTGATTTAGTTGGTGGGTTTTGACTTGATGAAGGGGAACCTTGAAATTGGAATAAGGAACCTTGATTTGTTTCTTAAGTGTGGGAATAGGACCTTGATTTTAATTTTGGGACAAAGGTGTGTGACCTTGTGATATGGAACCTTGATTTGTGTTTTGTTGGAAAAGAGGGTTTGTGAAGGTCTTACCCATGGAATTTGAGGAACTTCCAAGTGTGAAAATTTTACCTTGTGTAGTAGTATGAGATACCTTATTTCCAAATGTTGAGATGCTTGGGATGTGTGTAGTAGTGGTAGTCATGTGTGTAGTTTTCCCAAGGGGTATGTTTGTCATTTGTGAGGGCATGCCAAATGCAAATGGGTTTTCAGTTTCTTCCTCTACAATGGTTGATACATCAAAACCTTGAGGTAATTTGGCACCCTTTTCAGCTAGTGCATAGAAGTATCTATTAGAGTTGGCACTAACAAGTTGATCAATCATGCTTAAAACTCTAGGGTCTTGATAGGCCTTTTCAATTTCTTGAGGAGTCAATTGCTTGTTGAATTCTTCTAGGTTCAAGTTTTCCCATGTTTGGTCTCTTGAAGGTGTAGAATGATTTGAATATGTTCCAAGGGTAGTGTCATGAAAGGGGTTTGAAAATTCCATGTCTTTTCTCTTGGCTTGTGACCTTGTTTTAACCATGTGAGACTTTTGCAAGTTGAGGAATAATGCAAGATGACAATGAAACTATGCTATGTTTTTGGGATTTTTTTTTTGGATTTTAGGATATGAGAATGCAAGGTGATTATGCAAGGATGATAATGACCAAAGGATGAAGCTAATGAGTGATAAAAGATGCTAAAAGATTAATTAATGGTAAAGATTGGTGATAAGGTGACTAAATGATGCTAATTGAAGATCAAGGTAATAATGAAACTAAGCCGGTTAAGATGAAGATAAGCTATGTTTTTGTATCTTTGGTGTATAAAAATGCAAGGATGATGATGCTAATGGATGAAAAGATAATGATTCTAAGGCTAAGGTAAAATGAGGTATATATTTTTTTTGTATTTTTGGGATAAAGGTGAAAAGTGAAATATAGATGAGATGTTGATAAAAGATATGGTGTAATGAGGTTAAGCTAATGAAAAGGAATCCTAAATTTTTAAAAAAAGGATGACAATCAAGCTAATGTGAACCCAAGGTAAAAATTCCAAATGTCATTGGTCTCATAAGAGGATAATTTTGAAAAAGTAGAGTCAAGGCTAGGACACAAGCTTAAGACTCAAATTTGATAGGATGGAAATGATAAGGATTGAAAAAGTGAAGGATAATGGTCAATGTCAAACAAAATATGAAACCAATGATTTCCAAAAATATCAAAGGTATTCCTATGTTCAAAATTTGAAGGTCAAAATGCAGTCTAAGGGTCTAAGTTTAAATGTATGCAATGCAAAGGGTGGAAGAGGGCAACCTAATCTAATGTTTTCCTAAATGAAAATGCTAGAATGAAGTGATGAAGCTTGCAAGTCTTTGGTTTATCAGTAAAAGGTCACTGTGGAAATGATTTGATCAGATTTTGGAAGAAGATTTTGAGAGTTTCTGTTTAGTAGACAATTGCGGCTCTATTTTCTACAAATGCATCACACAATGGCGGTTTAGGTTATCAGATGTGACTCTATTTTCAAAAAATGTGGTGCAGGTAGATAGTTATGGTTTTCCAATTCTCAATTGTAGTTCATAGTATCAGATGCAACTCTGCGTCTAAAAATTGCAATTTTCTAGAATGTTGTCTTGGTAATTTTGATTTTTCTAAACTAGTTTTTGATGGAATTTTGATTGTTCTTGATGAAATGTGATTGGAAAACACAAAAAACACATCAAGCACTTGTTTTTGGTCTGTTTTTGATGTGAAAATGTTTTTATTTCAATATAACAAGCACAAATCCTATGGTTGGAAAGGACAATATTCACTGGGTTCCCACTTGGATTTCTCCAGCCACACCTATTCAGAGCAAATAGCCTAGGAACTTGGTAACATTCAACCCCCTTACATGAAAATCACTTCTTGGGAATACCAAGTTCTGAATTCCCTAATACCATAAGGATCTCAAGAAATTTTCCATCTCTACAATGAACCACAAAAATGTGGGATGACTTCAGAGGTCCAACCTCTCGTGCCAGCAAATAGAAGGATTTTGGCATTCTACACAAAAGTTTCTAGTAAAAGCATCCAATTCAGGGGGTACTATGATAAAATCCCTCAAGAGGTCTCCCAACCCTTAGAACAACAAATTTTTTCATTATAAAGATACTGGGGGAGAGCTATCATGTACCGCTTCTCATTGATTACAAACTTTCCTTGCAATCATAAATTTATATAGCGATTCGAAAGAGCTTGGATTTAGCCCATTACCACTTGGGTCGTTATCACATTTCAAAGCAGGGTGGTAGGCCCTCTAAGGGGTAAAAACATAAATAGATGGGTATGGTTTTATGATCACCGAGTTTGCACAAGGTGAGAGCATAACACCTACCATCTTACAAGCACAAAAAATAGTGATTTATTAACCCCCTAGTTAAATCTACATGAAAGAAGATAGTTGTTCTTTTTAAGAACCAATTGAAGTGTTTGATATACTAAAATACAATGGGTTTTAAAAATTAGATCTTCAAGAAATGTCCTACACCAAATGTCATTAGTAGTTTCCTTGATTTTCAACCTTCGACAAACGTGTGTTTATTCTTTCACCTTTCCTGCACCAAAGCCAAATTAACCAAAGTTAGCATTGCAGTAAAAGAAAACTAAACTAAAAAGGGAAACAAAATTTAATATAAAATCTAAACTAAGGAAAATTAAATCTAAATCTAATATTAAATCTAAAAGAAAAATGAAAATTGCTGAAACTAAAATGAAAAGAGCTCAATTTTTTTGTTGCTTCAAAAGAAGTAGTTTTTGGGAGCTCCACTCCAAAGTCACATGCTACAAAAAAAATATTAGTAACTAGAAAATACTACTCTACTCGAAAAACTCAAAAGAAAAATTGAAAAGGCAGTAAAACTGGAACTTTATATTGAGCAAACAAATGCGTCATTTCGTGCAACAATTACATCACTATGTTGCGTCACACCAGAGTGATTGCGTGGTGTTTTTGAATTGGAATTTTCCCACCCATGAAGGTCTTCAAAAAATACGTCATTTCCTGGAAAATGCATCGCTGCGTCAATCAGTTGCATCGTTCTGTACTTGAAATATGCAAAAACAACCAAAAACTGTACAAAATTTTGCAAAAACTACTATTCACGTTGAGTTCACCAATGTAAGATGGGGTTAGATCATTCCTAGCCTAGATAAAGTGACAACCAACACCTCTAAGCTATAAACCACATCTAAACAAGAAAAAACAAACAAAAACATGAGTAAAATGAAAGCATAAAACCAAAATACTCCCCATGCTTGCACTTGAATCACTTCTCTTGCTCTCCTATTTCTCCTTTTGCAACCTTTTCCCTCAAATTTTGAAGTAGACTTGTGCAAATACTAGACAATTGTAAGTAGAAAGTTGGAGAAAAAAATGGCTATTAAGGCAAAAATGGGACAGGAAGGAGCTGCTTTTATGGATGGCTGAGATCGATCTTCTAGAAAGATTCCAAGATCAATGGATGAGGATTCATGAGAGGGAGGTTACAAAACAAATGGTCGAGATTGAGCTTCCAGAAAGATGCCAAGATCATCATTCCAAAATTGATGCATCAAAAAGAGGTAGGCAATGAAGGCTATGACGCCGACGACTATGATGCTTGAGGACTATGACATAAATAAAGGCCATGATAGAGATCAATGAATAAGGAATCTTTGACCAAAAGGGAGGCATAAATAGTTTATTCAAATTATTTATTCAAAAAAGGAAAATGGAGGAAATGGACAAGTGGAGGATAAATAATTCATTCGAGTTATTTATTTGAAGAAAATGAAAAATGAGCATTTAATTAAAATGATTATTCAACAATTTTAATTAAATGGGAGGAAAATGGAAAAAGGGACATTAAATAATTAACTTAGATTAATTATTTAATGGGGAAAATGACAAGGGATAGTTAAATAATTTTGATACTCAATTAACTATAGAAGAATTAAAAGACCCATGAATAGATAAATAATTAATGATAATTATTTAACTATATACGAAAGGTGATAAAGGACTAATTAAATGAATAATAATTTATTTAATTATTGAAGAAGAGGGGGAATTAGTGACACAATTATTTTATTTAATTGATCAGGATATAATAAAGATTAGAAAGTGAATTAAATAATTAAAAATTATTTAATTAATAAAGGAGTATGATCAAGAGTAATCAAATAATTAAAATTATTCAATTATCGAAGAATGAGGACCAAGAAAAATGATGCTCGCAGACTCAGGAAATTTTTTCAGTGTCTACACTCCCTTCTTGGAGATGGTACAATTTCACACTTTGGACCTATATTTTTTTTGGTTGGTTACATAGTGAATTTGATTGATAAAAATCAAATTACATAGTTATTTTCAATACAACATCAATTCAAAGCCCATCCCTCAACACTAAATCCACAATAAAAACCTTAGTCTTACCTCCTAACCGTATTACACTCAAATCTGCCATAGACAAAAATTCTACAGGTATCATTCCAGAAATCTACCCAGAACCAAGAAGTCCTAAACAAACCTATTAACAAGTCAACAAAATTAGGAAATAAATGTTCTTCCCTTCGACTGGGACCGAAGGACCATTGCAAAAGATTTCTCTTCTACTTTATTTTCTTTCTTCCCTTTGACCATTTTCCAACCATCTTCCACCCTTGCTGCCTCTTTTTTCCATTTAAATGCTTTGTCTTGGGGATTTTGCAATGCTTCTTCCAGTATACCAGTCATCTATTGACACTGTTCAACAATTTTTTATTTCCCAGCATCTTCCTCTTGCAATCTCAACCCACTTTTTTCTCCCTACAATCTGGCGTTGCTACCCCATTTTTTGCCTCCTTTTCTTTTCCATTTAGGGCCACCTTATCATTGCCCACATCTGGACTCCCTTCTTGTGTCCAAACCTCAATCATCTGTTGTTGCTCCTCCCTTGTAGCATTTTCCAACACAACCTCTCCTTCCTTCCCCTAGGCTTTTGGTACCTGACCCTCCTCTTCCTTGTTTTTCATCAGAGGGCTCACTTGCTTCTCTTTCTCTTTTTCAACTATGTAGTGCTGAGGAGCGACATATTTCCACCATGAAGGAGATTTACTTGTCTTGTTTTTTGCATAGTGAGCAGCCAAGTGCCTAGTTTTATAACAAAATCTGCACCTAAAGGGTACTCCCTCATAGTCCAGGGGTTGTACCTATCATCCTCTCAAAGTTTTTAACTTTATCTCTTCCGAAAGATCTATAGACATATCCATTTCCACTAAAATCTGAGAAAAAGTCGAATGTAGAAGATTTGAGGACCCTTCATCCTTCATTAAGAAACTTCCTAAAGAATTCCCTACAGCCTCCAAGCAAGAATCAAACCAAAATTGCAAGGGGAGGTTGGGGAGTCTCACCTAGAGAGGAATCCTTTCAAACACTTCAGTTGCTAGGTTGAAAGCTGGATGCCATGGCTTTAACAACAATGTATATTTTTCATCCTAGTCCCAATGATAATCATAGAGGATTTTATTTTTGTCCTGCTCCTTTTCAAAAACAACAATAAAGAAACCTTTAGCCATAGGATAGATTTGAACATACCCTTCTAAGATCAGCTTCCATTGACTAGAAATCCATTGGTGTAGAGTAGATAAGCATGGCCAAAAGCCCCTAAATCTTCCAATTAAACTCAACCTAGAAAAAAACATTCTCATTGTAGATCACTTCTTCATCCATCTCTCTAACGATTTCCATTGTGATTGTTTTGGAAGATTCCCCCTCTCCCCTGCCTGTCACTCCTTTGAACAAATGCTTCGACCCCTGAGAAGGCCCTGTTTATTTCCCCCCTTTACCAGGAACCTTGGATCCCTTACCTGTTTCCACACCCCCTGCCATAGATGTGACGAATAACCCATTTCTCAGATCTTTTTGCACCACCTGGTTGTCTCCCTTCAACCTCCAGTCGATGTCATTGGGGTTGAAAGTCTTCTCGACGGGCTTTGAATTTCCTTATTCTAAGAAGACTTCATGACTCCCCACATTTGCAGCCTTGGAGGGTCCTATTTGCTTCCCCTTGACTCTAGTTGCTTGAAACCCTTACAAATTTCACTTCCCTGCGTGCCAGGTGCTTCCAGAGTTTCGTTCCTCTTGTTTCGCTGCATAGAGTTGACACCAACATCCATGCTACATCCATCTCCAAAGGTTTTAAATTTTCCTTATCATTCTCTTTTTGGTTTCCTTTGTCAATGCTCGCCTTACCACCTCCCTCCACTAATCCGGAATCCACAAGATTTTGCTAGGGAAATATTTCCCACACCGATGCAATCCCCAACCACAAATGTGATAGACGAGATGATTGTTACTACTTCCATCGCCGATGCATCTTTACTTTTAACCTACTTTTAGTAACCTTGAACCATAGATTTTGGCACCCTAGATCTTCAGTTAATCTCTAGGGTTTTTCACCCTAAAAGGAGAAAGTAGGGCTAAAATTCTAGCTAGGTTCACTCAAATTATGCAATGTATGATGTTATTTTGAACTAAAATGAGATGATCTAAATGCAAATCTAAATGAACTAATTGATCAGATTATGAGTGTAAAACCTATGATTTAAGTAACAAGTTGGAAAAGATGTTGTTGTTTGCAAAAAGCTTAAAAAGAATGAACAAAAAATGACAATTAAACCAAACAAAAAAGCTATTTTTCGTAATGTGTGCACCGCTGGGGTTGAAGAAGACCGGAAATCAATCTAGAAATTTGATGAGACCTTAATTTCATATGGATCAATTTTATTCACCAATCTCTAGACCTAATTAGTCCTGTGTCGTTTTTCCGTGATAGAAGGAGCTTTTGGTCAACTGGTGGTCGATCTAGATCTAACTCACAAATCTGCATCTTTTAGGGACTCATTCACCATGCATGCAGGAATCAATCCACTTTCAAATATTCACACTTCAAATATTTGTTCCACACCTTGACACACTTGTATATAACAATTTCTATTTAAACCTCGACTCTGGATCTAGAAAATTCCTGGCTGTGTGGGCCACTAAGATTATGAGTACCCATCGGGGTTTTTCCTTGGTCAAACTCCCCTAATTGGTGGTAATTAAACCTTGAATAAACAAAATATGTATAAAACTCCTAGCTCTTGGGCTGATTTTTCCAAACGTCCTGTCCTCCCTAGGATGCAAGATCTCAACCCTTGAAATCTTACAACACATCAATAGTAGAGATGAAATAGCATGCAAATGGAATGTAAATGAAATGAAAAACTTAATATGAAGATAGAGTGAAAATGGAAGATGGAATCACTTTGAAACCAAGTCTTTAGGTGTGATTTGATGGCTAGTTGCATCTCCTTAACCTAGTTTTCTCCATGATTCACCATAGGAATCCATCATCAACCCTTTGCAATGTTGAATCTTGAACTATATAGTGAGCTTCAAGACCTACAAAAACCCTAGTTTGCTGCCCTAAAACTTCAACTTTTACTAATGAAACTTATTGTAGAAGACTTGAATTTAGAAATTGCTATTGTGAAATGATAAAAAGATGTGTAAAATGACTTAAAATGAGTATTTATAAGCAACGACACCTAATTTTCCCATTATTTTGACCTAACAAGCTGACATCCACTAAAAAATTCAAGTTGAATTAATTTAATTCCCACTCAAAATTGAATTTTCCCTCAAAAGGGACTCATTCGCCACCCTTGATGAATGGGTCCCACCAGAGGGGACTCATTCGTCCAAAGGTGGCGAATGGGTTCCACTACTAAATTTTGAAGGTGGGTTTTCAGGATATGAAAGAATTAAGTGCTATTTGTCAGGTTTTAAGTGATTTCTCAAGTGAAATGAGCCTCTAGATAAAAAATAATGGGTCTTAGGGGCCTATAAATGTTGTTTTGAAGAATAAATGATGTAAAGAGACTCAAAAGTGGGTCCAATTAGATGTGAAATTGTCTCTTTTGTGAAGAGGGTCCAATTTTCTATGTCACATTTAGTCCCCACTTTAGCACCCATATGACTCTACATGCATATGTAAGCTAAAGGATTCTAAATGATGCACTTTACTACATAAAAGGATACTCATTCAGAAGATGAGAGAACGAAGCCCCTGATGTAGTTATCTGCAAAACCACAACATTAGGAACTGCATCCTGCAACACACATTCATTAATTATCCAAAAATCCTATTATCTAACTCCTAGAAATCCAATTCGAGGGTAGATGTATGGCCCCCCTTGATTCCGCTTGCTTTACGGAGGTGGGATCAAGGTATCAATATAGCCACGCTAAATAAGAAACGTCATATCATCGAGCATTTCCAAGTACCATGCCTCATAATGATAGACAAAGGATGATGTCGGGTGTGGAATCACAATTCCAACACATTGAACGGAGTGGAAAATGGATTACCCCAGCTCTTGTTATGTTGATTTGAAAGGAGATACTTTATTGATTCTTGAAAGATAGTAACCCTATTTTAATGCATAAGAGTAAAAAGAGATGAAAATGGATTAAAAGAGGTAAAGAGAAGTAATTTGATACTTACTATTCATTTTACTATCTTGTAGTTTGAGAGTGACAAGTGAGAGAAGAAAATGTTGAGCAGACGAGATTGCACGCCTTCGTGGCTCGATGATCTTCATGAGCAGGTGGCATGTGGCAAGCTATATTATGAGGTGAGTCGATTTTGCAACTTTCATTATGTGATTTTGTAATAATTTAATTATTTTAATACATCGATAGGTTAATTTAGGGTCTTGGAAAAAAAGTTTGCAAAGTGTCCCCTTTTTTCACAAAGTGTCCTATTTGTTCGCAAAGTGTCCCTTTTGTTTGCAAAGTGTTCCATTTATTTGTGAAGTGTCCTAAAAGGGTTATAAAGTGTCTAGGGCCATTAGGGAAGCACACTAGATTTACTTTAGCACACTTGCATGCTAAAATATGTGAAAATTGAAGAAATTAGATGGATTTTAGAGAATTTTGTGATGATTTTGATAGGTCACTGCCCGGTCACAACAACGACTAGGGAGAAGACAACTCACATTTCTTAGAGATCATGCACCAAGGCTATCAACATCAGAGACAAAGAATTTACAGTCAGTAGGTATCTACTAGGCATATCTTATGCCATCAATGAGATACCATGATGCCATGCTTATGGCCTTTTGTGAGTGTTGGGATGCTGAAACTTGTACATTTCATCTTCCCACTGGGGAGATGACCATCACTCTTGAGGATGTACACCACATTTTCCAAGTTCCTATTCAGGGAGAGCAGGTATACTTCAAGGGGATGGGTCATTTTGGGAGAAGAAGAAGGACATGTAGTATTGTTTAGGTGGACCTATTCGTGACGAGCGGGTTAGAGCATGGATTGAGCTCCCCATGCTTCTATATTCATGAGCTCTGATTGTTAGACAGATTATGATGCACATAGTGGCTCTAGTTCTCAATCCAGATGGATGAGTGTCACTCTTAGATGAAGGAATAGTGCATTTGATTCAAGGGATGTATGAGCAGAGGACAGTGTATGCTTGGGGCTGCCACTTTTTAGCACACTTATATTATGATCTTGGTCAGTTTGTATTTCAAGAGATTGATAGTATGATGCATTGTATGCTTCTGTAAGTGTGGTGCCTCGAGTATATCACATGCACCAAGCCTGTCGGATTCCCTTGTGCTATAGCTGTAGGATATCCACGAGCATTCTACTATCCTTTGTGATGCTTGTGGTAGTATGGGGATTTACACTTTTGGAGGGTGAGATTTTTCCAATTGGAGGAGGATGAGATATTATGGAGACCTTATCTATTAACTCTACAATGGGCAGTTCCCACAGGACAACTAAGGAGGATGTAGATAGATAGGTATCTAGCTGGGAGACATGACTATGTTGTATGACCTTTCTACTATGGATGAGTCATGAAATAGTTTGGAAAGGTGCAAACACCATCGAGGGCATGCCCCTTCATTAGATGATCAGTGCAGAGTGCTCAGAGGCTAGGTGATACTATTTTGCTTACGATAGATCATGTTCCTGAGAGTGATTTTGATGATTCAGATCATAATTATCCACTAGCATCCGATGCTGATGATGTTGACAACACAAATGAGCATGAGGAGTGGTGGTCATATTCATGACCAGCTCCTGTGTTCCCCATGGATTTCCTTATAGGTGATGCAAGTCCAGCACCAAACGAGGGGGATGATCCAGAGGATAGAGCAGAGGAGGTACAGTACATGCTAGTAGATATTTTTATTGATGTGATTGATGATGAGTACCAGTCCCATGCTGATCTTGACTATGAGGACCAGGATGGAGGAGAGGATGATGAGGAGGAGGAGGATTATGAGGAGGATGATTATTACAAGGAGGAGCCACCCTTGAGTGAGGGTGAAGAGATAGCTATTGAGGATCGATACAAGCATGGAGAGTCCTCACACACTCACACACTTACATGACCAGATCTCGTGTAGTAGCTACAACATACATTGAAACCTAGAGTTAGAGAGAGGTTAGCACATCCTCTATTCCCCCCAAAGAGGATGAGGTGGACATTCCTCATCTAGCTAGAGACATAGGTGATGACATTTGATTTTATGCATGTACTTTAGTATTTTATGCTTTGTTTATATATATATATCATGATGATGATTAATGATTGTGTACATTATCTATCTTGTAGGAGTGATGAGACCTGACGAGAGTCTCTACTCATTAGGCTACCGGTGGAGGATAGTGCCCCCATCCACGACAAGGAGGAGATGGATCTTGATTACGCACTCTCACCCATCATGGAGAGGGAGGATCCAGAGTTGCTCTCAAACCTTTATGAGATTACGTGCATCGCACGAGAGCATGAGGGAGATGACTCACGAGTTGAGAGTGCGTGAGACAAAATTGCAAACCCTTAGGAGGTCGAGAGACCCGCAGGAAGAGCTAGCACGTAAAAACAAAAGTGTAGAGGGATCAGATGGCGTGCAGGAAACGTGACTTGTGGCTGCCAGCTCCAGTACGTGGTCTGGAGTTCGGGCTTCTTAGATTTGGTAGTTTGTGGTCACCTGGCCAATATTGATGAATTTACCCCATGACATCTGTGGAAAACGCTTATAGCACCTGTATTTCTTCCCAGGGTTCTAGTTCTCGGCTGTGCCATTATGACTTTGTAGCTATGATTTTGAGATGTACATAAACTTTTATATATATCTATATACAACATTTGGTGTTATTATAACTGGTATCAAATATGTAAGGTCCTAACCAATTAGGGCTGAATTTATCTTTGTCTTCATTATTAGTGTTAGTATTATGTTGACTCTCAGAAAGGAAAAAATCACCCTTACGAAATGTTTGAGGAATAACATGCGAGCTATGTTTTCAATGTAATTTTTTAATATAAGCTTGGAGATTTTCAAGAGTGTTAATGTGCTTTTCGTTGAGCATCTCAAGTTGGTGTAAGCATTGGTCTTTATTAGTGGCATCATCAATAAGGTCTTGGAGAGCAATTTGTAATGTAGGAATTTCTAACTCCAAGGGCATGATCACATCAGTGCCATAAACAAGGTTATAAGGTGTAGTTCTTGTTGATAATCAAACACTCATTCTATAAGCCAAAAGTGCATAATGTAATTATGTATGCCGATCCTTATGATGTTTTGTTAATATTTTTCTTTAAAATTTATTCCAAAATATTATTAGTGTTTTCATCTTGTCCATTAGATTATGGATAATACGGTGTGAAAAAATGATGTTGAATGTTGAATGTTTGAAGAAATTTCTAGACTTCATTATTTTTAAAGGGGGTTCCATTGTCTGTAATGATCATGGAAGGGATTCCAAAGTGAGCAATTATGTGTTCCAATATGAAACGAAAAATTACTTCAACAGTCATAGAATGGAGAGGAATAGCTTCCACCCACTTCGTGAAATAGTCTGTTGTGGTTATGATAAACGTATGTCTAGCAGAAGAGGGAGGTGAAATTTTCCCAACAAGATCCAATCCACACACTGAGAACAACCAAATGGGAATGTGGGCACAGAGTGTAAAAGTAGGAGCATGAATCAAATTGCTATGCTCTTGACATTTGTGACACCGTTTAACATAAGCGAAACAATATTTCTCCATATGTTGCCAATAATAACCCATATGGATAAGTTTTTGCACTAACGACCGTCCTCCAAAATGACTGCCATAGGCACCAACGTGAGCTTGCTCAAGGGCTATAGGGATTTGAGAATATTTAAGACACCTTAGTAAGAGACCATTAAAGGATCTTCTATATAAGACATCAACAAGAATCACATATTTAGCTACTAGTTTACGTAAACGTTTTCTAGTGTTTGTCATTGTGGGCTCGAGAATGATACCATCTTTCAAATAATGGTAAAGTGTGTCATACCTTTCACATGAGTTATGTTGAGTGGTAGTTAAAATTTCTTCTAATCGCGTATCAATGGAAGCTTTCATGATGGGGTGAATAACGAAAGTGAACATTGTTGAAGGATCGAGAGGGGATATAAGAGAGGCTGCACTCGCCATTACATCCGCATGTTGATTGTCTTTTCCTGGGATGTTATCAATGGTGAATGATTCAAACTTCTCTAACAGTTTCATTGTAAGATCCTTGCATTTTAATAACTTATCATGTTTAGTTTGATATGCGCCATTGATTTGTTTGATAACTAATTGCGAATCACCAAATATCTTGATATGTTTAGCATTCATTTTTAAAGTAGCTCACAAACTTGCGATTAATGCCTCATACTCAACTATGCTATTTGTGCATACAAAATTTAATCAATAGGACAAGGGAAGAGGTTGTCCGTTGGGTGGAATTAATACCACTCCAACATCGGAACCCGTTCTACACTTAGATGTATTGAAATGCAATTCCCATGTTTTAACATTAGTGGTTAAGACATTATCATTAGGAAAGGAGTCATGATTAGGTAGAGAAAAAGGGGAAGGAGCGTCAGCTAAGTGATTAGTTAAGGCTTGTCCTTTGATTGATTTTTGTGAAACAAACTTAAGGTCAAACTCAGTTAACAACATCACCCACTTAGTTAAGCATCCATAAAGGTCTATTTTGTTGAAAAGATACTTAAGGGGATCCCATTTTGTTATGACTTGTATTTCAACATTTAGTAAATAATGTTGCAACTTACTAGTAGCGAATACAAGAGCCAAGTATTGTTTCACAATTAGTGAATATCAAGTTTCATAATCAATTAAAGTTTGACTAATGTAATAAACAAGATGTTCTTTACCATTATCATCTTGTTGAGCCAACAATGCTACAAGAGCATGGGTTTAAGTGGCTACATGTACAAGATAAATGGTTTGTTAGGCCTAGCAGGTTGTAAAACATGTGGGGTTGCAAGGTATTGCTTTAAAATCTCAAAAGCCTATTTACAATCCTCATCCCAATCAAAAGGTACACCCTTTTTAAGAAGATGCATGAAAGGTAATGTGCGATTAGCTAAAGATGCAACAAAATGACATATAGCTCGAAGTCGACCTTGTAACATTTGCAATTGAGAAATTATGTTCCTAGGAGATGGCATGTTAATGATTGCATCAATTTTATTTGTATCCACCTCAATGCCTCTGTGAGATATGAAAAAACCTAAAATTTTATCACTATCTATGCCAAAGACACACTTTTTTGGATTTAAGCACATATTATATTGTCATATTCATTCGAAGATTTTTTGAAGAACATTCACATTGTCTTGTCATGTTAAAGATTTAGCTAAGATATCATCAGCATAATCTTCTAAAATTTTGTGAATGTAATCATGAAAGATTAATGTCATTGCTTGTTGATAAGTTGCACCGACATTCTTTAATTGAAAGGGCATCACAACCCAACAAAATGTTCCCCAAACAGTTGTAAAGGAAGTTTTGTATTGATCTTGAGGGTTAATAAGGATTTGATTATAACCAGAAAATCCATCCACGAATGACAAAAAAGCATGTCTAGCAGTTGAATCCACAATCACGTCCATATTAGGAATCAAAAAATTATTTTTTAAAGAAGCTTTATTTAGGTCACAAAAATCCATACATATCCTAATACAATTATCGAGTTTTGCAACTACGATAATGTTTGAGATCCAAGGAGAATAATCAATAGGTTGAATGAAGCCTGCATCAAGAAGTTTTTCAAGCTCAACTTTAACATGCAAGATTATGTTAGGGTGCATTTTTCTTATCTTTTGACGAACATGTTTAGCATTTTCAGCAAGGATGATGTTGTGTGTCACAGTTTTTGGGTCAATTCCTGGCATACCAAAATATTTCCAAGCAATTTTTTTTGGAAAATCACGAAGTAAAGTTGTAGTATCTTCTTGTTCTTCATCATCAAGGCACTTCCCAATCTTAATAACTTTGTCTTTATCATCAATGTCCATTGGCACACCAATTGTATCTCCTAAAGGGAGTGCATTAGGTTTAGGAACGTCAAACTCATAGGGTTCTTCAATGATATCATTATTGTTTTTCTTGGTAACAATCATAGCATGAGGAGTGTGTTTCATGGGAGTAGGAGAGGATGCGTCATCATAAACTCCTAACATTTGTTTCAAAGTTTCATCACTGTCAACATACCTCCATGTTGATTGTAAGTTTATATCAAGCAATTTAGGATGTTTTAGGGTGAGTTTATGTTTTTTTTGACATGTAATAGCATTGATGTTCAAAGATGGGCGTTGAGTAGCTTTTGTCATTTTAGAAAAAGAATAGCCCAATCTAGTTTTGGTCTCTTGTATATTTGGTTCAATAGGAACACGAATACCTTGTTCATGTTTTCCACACCCTTTTCCAGTATATCCTAGTTGTTTCATAAGTTCATAGACTTTTTCATAAAGTCGTTCCATTTCCTTCAGATTAGGTGGGGATTGATAGTCTATCTCATCAAAATTTGTTGTGTATGTTGCATTTTATTCCAAAGTAGAAGAGATAGAGGTTTGAGAAGATTGTTCAAAATTTTGAGTTGACGTGATTGTTGGTTGTTTGTGTTTTTCATTTGTATTTTGTGTGATTATGTATTTTCCCATAAATGAAGGTGTGAATTCTAAGGATCCCCAATCATCACTAAAGAACTTAGATACCAATTACACATCATTTTGTTCTCTTTCAAGAGGGTCTATGTTGGAATTAATGTTTTCAGAGGACTTGTAGCTCCTTTTTCAAGGTGCAAGCAACTTTCAGGTTCAATGTCTATTTCAACTTGATAAATGTGATTTTTATAGACATATTTCATGATACGATGAAGGGTCGAAGGTACTACATTCATCTCATGAATCCATGTTCTGCCTAAAAGAAGGTTATACAAAAGATCATAAGGCATAACATGAATATGAGTTTGCAAAGTAGCGACCCCAACCATAATAGGTAAAGTGATTATACCAAGCGGTTGCTTTATTGCATTGTAAAATCCTCAAATGGATACAAAATCAGGGATTATTCGTGACTTGTCAATGTGCAATTGATCAAGGAGATTCACACTACACACATTAAGAGCAGAATCATTATCAATGAGGGTTCATTTGATACCTATGTGATTGTATTGAGCAATTATCATGAAGGCTTCATTTTGTTTATGTAAATCTAAAGGAGGGAGCTCATGTTGATAGAAAGTAATGCTAAGATTAACTTGATTCATTCCATGGATTAGAGTTTCCACGTCATTCAAAGTAGTACCAGGAGGAACTATAATTTTTTGTAAGGCTGTTTGAAGAATAGTGTGGTAATTTGGTGAATTTTGAAGTAAATCCCAAAGGGAAATCTTTGTAGGAGTATTTTTATTTGTTCAACAAGATCATACTCCTTGGTGTGTGGGAGGTAACGAGGAGCACTGGAAAATTAGGTGAAGGTAAAGAGGGTGGGGTTGGTTGCAGATTGTTACATGTATTATATGTATGAGAACAGTAACATTATTGGATTGCGGGAACACATTGGTTTTAGGTGGGTGAAGAGTGTACTAAGGTTGGTTAGAGAGATGAAGTTTATGCAAGGGTGGGTAAAGAATGAGTTAAGGTTGAATGACATTAACATCCTTGGTTTTAGATTTGTCACAAAAAATCTTAGGGGATGATTTGAGTGAGGTGAAGTCCTGTAGGGACTCATCTAACAAGTCCAAATCATGACAACTAAAAGGTTTGAGGGGTGAGTTATCATCAATTGGTTTAGGTTGTTCAAAATCAAGGGTGTTAATGTTCATTACAGTGGGTTTGGTGCAACAAACCTTAGTGGATGACTTATGTGAGATGAATTCTTGAAGGGCTTCATCTAACAAATCAAAGTCATTACAAGAAAAAGGTTTGAGGGAGACTTTATCGTTAAGCAATTTGGGTTTCTCATTGCAAGCATTAGAGGATGAAGTGAGTGAGAGGAAGTCCTGGAGAACTTCATCTAACTTTTCTACATCATCACTACTAAGAGGCTTGGATGAGATGTTGTTTCTAAACTGAATCATTTGTTTGAAAGGTTGGTTTGGTGTTTCTATTTTTGTGTTTTTATGTATTGATGAAGTTGATCTAAAAGAACTAGGAACAAATACTGAAAAGGAAATTTGAAAAAATCTAAAACTATCCATAAATTCATGAAAGAGAATAAAGTTTATGCTAAAGAAACATAAAATAATTGAACTATACATAAAAGAAACTGTAGAAAACAAAAATGTGCAATGCAATAAACTGAAATCTGGAAATTTTGATTCAAAAACTACAGTGGGACTAATTCGTCCCTGGTGGCAAATGAGTCCTAGGGGAGGTATTTGTATGTGTTTTTCTATTTTTTTGAGTTTTCTAAAGGTTTTTAGGTCTATACAATGCAAATGCAGAGTTTTAGAATGATTTAATGAAATGAAATGCAATAATGAAATCTAAATGATGCTTTCATGAATGCAATTTTAAGAAGCCCTAAGATGAAAAACAATGAAAAATAACAAGGCACTTATGTCCTAAGATGCAAATAGAAATGAAAATTAGAATGATATTATGTTCAATATGTAGGTTCACCAAAATGAATTGTAGAATTTTGGCACCCTAGATCTTTCTAGCACTTCTAGGGTTTTTCACCTAAAAGGAGAAAGTAGGGACAAAATTCTAGCTAGGTTCACTCAAATTATGCAATGTATGATGTTATTTGAACTAAATGAGATGATCTAAATGCAACTAAATGAACTAATTGATTGATTATGAGTGCAAAACCTATGATTTATGCAATGTTGGAAAACACAGTGTTGTTTACAAGAAGCTTAAAATAATGAACAAAAATGACAATTAAACTAAACAAAAAGCTATTTTTCAAAATTTGTGCACCTATGAAGTTGAAGAAGACTGAAAAGAAATATGGAAATCTGATGAGACTTGATTTTGAGCTGATTGGGACTCATTCGCCACCTTGGGCGAATTAGTCCTAGGTCAGGGTTTTTTTGCACATAAGCTATTTTTTGTCAACTGGGTGTCAGGATCTAGATCTAACTCAAATCTAAATCTCAAGAGGGACTCATTCAACATGCATGGTGAATCAGTCCACTTTCAAATATCAATGACTTTAAATCTTTGTTCCGCACCTTGACACCTATACAACAATTTCTGATGGAAACTTGAGTCGGGATCTCAAAAAATTCCTACAAAACAACCTATTGTTTGTCTAATGGGGGGTTTTCCTTGGTCAAACCCCTAATTGGGTAATTAAACCTTGAATGAATAAAAAACTTCATAAAACCCTAGCCTTAGATGTGTTAAAGACTAGGAAAATTTGAAGTATGTCAAAAACTCTATTCTATTGTGCAACAATTAGAAATGCGAATGTGATTTGTATGATGCAAGATCTCAACCCTAGAAATATTACAACACATCAAAAGTAGAGATGAAATAACATGTAAATGGAATGCAAATGAAATGTAAACCTTAATATGAAGATAGAGTGAAAATGGAAGATGGAATCACTTTGAAACCAAGTCTTGAGGTGTGATTTGATGGCTAGTTGCATCTCCTCAACCCAGATTTCTCCATGATTCACTATAGGAATCCATCATAAACCCTTTGCAATTTTGAATCTTGACCTATAGAGTGAGCTTCAAGACATACAAAAACCCTAGTTTGCTGCCCTAAAACTTCAACTTTTACTAATGGAACTTATTGTAGAAGACTTGACTTTAGAAATTGCTTTTGTGAAATGATAAAAAGATGTGTAAAATGACTTAAAATGAGTATTTATAAGCAACAACACCTAATTTTATCATTATTTAGACCTAAGAGGCTAACATTCACTGGCAAGTTGAATTAATTGAATTCCTGCTCAAAATTGAATTTTCCTTCAAAAGGGACTCATTCGCCACCCTTGGCGAATGGATCCCACTAGTGACTTTTAAAGGTGGGTTTTCAGGATATGAAAGAATTAAGTGCTATTTGTCAGGTTTTAAGTGATTTCTCAAGTGAAACGAGCCTCTAGATAAAAAATAATAGGTCTTAGGGGCCTATAAATACTGTTTTGAAGGATAAATGATGTAAAGGGACTCAAAAGTGGGTCCAATTATACATGAAATTGTCTCTTTTGTTAAGAAGGTCCAATTTTCTGTCACACCTTGCATTTATAACCCTTTAAATCATCATTAATAGGCCCCTAAGACCCTTTATTTCAAATCTCAAGGCTTATTTCAATTTAAATCCTGACAAAATCGATAAAAGAATTCAATTTTCTAACACCTCAACATTAGGCCACCTTGAAAAGCTAAGGTGGGACTCATACACCACCCTGGGCATATGAGTTGCCTAGGTGGGAACCATACACCACAAGTGTCGTATGAGTCCTACATGACCCCTTTTTAGGGTTTGAGTGGGAAATAAATATTTTTAATTCCAATTTTTGGTTGATGTCAGCATTTGAGATCTAATAAATGGTAAATTAGATGAAGTTCCTATATAAACAAGGGTCCAAATCATTATTTTCATCTAGAGAAAGCAATCCAAGATCTAAGCATTCACAAGCATTCAAAAATTCTTTCAAGAGAGCATTCAAGAGCAAGTAGCAAACAAAGTTGAAGCCTTGGAGCAAAATTATAGTGTTTTTGCAAGTCTTCAAGCTCACTTTCATTCAAAATCTAGCATTGTCAAGGATTGATGATGGTTGCCTATGGTGAATTATGATGGATTCTAGGTTGGGGAGATGCAACTAGCCATCAAGCCAAACCTAATGACTTGTTTCCTAAGTGATTCCATCCTCCATTATCATTCTTCTTTAAGCCTAAAGGAAGGTACATGCATTATTGTGTCTTATTAGGGTGATTAGAGGTCTCCCAAAGTGAGTCATCATCTTCATACTTCATTCATGCATCTCATTCTAGCACATTAGAATAGGGTTGCATTGTACTTTGGATTTCCTAATCTTAGATACACTTAAGGTTAGGGTTTATACTCACATTTAATTTCAAGATCCATTGTTTCTATCAAGGTTTAATTACCAAACTAGAGGTTTGACCAAGGAAAACCCCCCATAAACAAATCAATACAATATTCTGTTTTGTAGGTCTTTTTATAGGTTCATATCCAAAAATTAGATTGGGAAGAAAGACCAAATATTGGAGAACATATTCAAACTTTGAATTTTCAAAAAAGTAGAATAGGGCTGATACACCACTTGTGGTGTATGAGACCCAATACAATGATTTTTCTAGATTTCAGGAGTTCTGGACTTGTCACTGCTAGATTTTTGTTCTTGTCTAGAAACCCTAATCTAGGACTAAATCACCTAGTCTAGTGTATGAGTCCTAGTGAGCATCAAAATTAGTATTTCCAACATTTCAGATCTTCATTCAAGCTTCTAGAGGTTTCCAAGTGCACATCTCTGATTTCTTAGTTTATGTTTTGATTTTCTTTCATTTTTAGGTCATTTATTTAAGCTTTGCATATCATTAGGTTTTATCATTTGGTTTTGCATATTACTTGTCTTTCCAAGCCCTAGCTTGGTGGTGAATCCCCTTTCATACCTCTAATCACACCCTAAGACAACCTTTAGCAGATCTCTTTCCCTCATTCCATCATTGGATTGAGATCTCTAGGGTTTCCTTGAGTGAAACTAAGTGAAATAGGTCCTAGGTTCCATCTCCTAAAAGATAGAGCCACCTATTTTCTTCGTTTCATTTTCTAAAGAATCAAACATCAAAATCAACATCAATCAATCATATCATTTTTCTTATACAAGATGTGTCCTTGAAAACCAGACATTGTCATTATATCAACTTTGTCATTTGCCTTATATAGGTGGTTACATGATTGAAACCAAATTTTACATCTTATACAACATGTTTCCTCTCCTGAAACTAGACATTATCAAAAAATCAACCCATCAATCAAACATCATAAAATAAATAATGATGAACAATCTGAATGGTTGTTGACTTTGGTTGCCTAATTTGTCTTATCCTTTTGCTTTGTCTTTTAGGTCATGTTACTAGCTACCTTGAGGATGTCCCATGAAGGATTTAAAGGAGTGATGATGTCTCATGACTTGTTTTCTTTTGACTACTAGTTGTGGATTATCTTGACAAAAAGACTGGGGAAAATTCACTCTTAGAATGAGTCATGACATTCCTTTTTTGTTGACTATCTATTTTGCAAGTGGATAACTTTGCACACCTTGGTCTATGTCATACCATGGTGTTTATTGTCCATTTTCCATATTTTTAATGCCCAATGCTGATTAAATGAAAAGCCTAGCATAAAAAAATATCAATCTTTCTTTTTCTCCACTAACTCCATGCTAACATTTTCCTCTCACTAACATTTCTCTTCATCAATCCTTGCATCCATCCATTATCAGATTTTCTTATTGGAACAATTTTTCAAAATTTTTGAAACTCTTTGAAAATTGGAAAAATTTTCCGAGGGGGGATAGGTCTACCCTATTTTCTTGTTAGTACAGTAAGGCATATGTCTAAACTAAATTTCTTTGACACAACACGATAAACTGCACTGTATCAAAGAGGGGCAAAATGTAGACACTAAAAAATGTCCTAAACCTATGAACACTATTTTTCTTTATCAATCCTCTTTCTTCCCTAATAATTAAATAATTTTAATTATTTGATTATTATCTAAAGTCACAATTCTTCTATTAATTAAATAATTTTAATTCTTCTATTAATTAAATAATTTTAATTAATTAATTTCTTTTATTCTTCTTTTGATTAATTAAATAAATTCTATTTATTTAATTACGTCACTAATGTCCCCTTTCTTTCTATAATTAAATAATTTTTTATTTATTTTTATTATTATCATTTTATACTATAATTAAATAATTATTTTAATTACTTAATTACTCATTATCCTCTTCTTCTATAGTTAAATAAATTTTATTGATTTAATTATTTACTAATTTGTCGTTTTCTCCCACTTTTAAAATTAAACCATTATTTAATTGAAAAGTCAACTTTCCCTTTCTTCTATAATTAAATAATTGTTTTAATTATTTAATTATTCATTTTCCCTCCTAAATTAAATAATCTTAGAATTATTTAGTTTCCTCCAACAATCTCTTTTTCCATGCATTTCTCTCTATCAGTGTTATCCTTATCTCTTCACATCTCATTTAGTTGTCACCCTTGATTGAATTAGTTTATAATTCAATCTCAACCGTCTATCCTTATCTTTTCCCTTATTTAGCCATAACCCTATTTCATACTACAACTTTAATTCTTGGCCATTGATTGACATATCTTATTGGTTTTTAATCTCAACACTTCATTCCAATTTGGTTTTCCAAAAAAGACACCTATCATTGTCATTTCAACCAACCTAGTTTATGTGCAAGTACATGTTGTTCATTAAGACAAGTACAATCTTCAATATTTTGCTATCATTGTTATTAGGCTACTATTTCATACTCAAATCTAAGGGAAATCAAGGATATTAAGAAAAATGGAGAAGGACAATGGAGGTGAATCAACCATGGCATAGGTAATATTGTTTTTATGTTTATGTGTCTATGTTGGATTGTGCTTCATTGTTGGTTTAGGGCTTTAGGTTTTTAGTTTTGATGATTTATAACCTTAACCTTGATTTTTCTCTATTCTACATTACCTACTGACTTGTGTGTCAAATAATTCAAGTTGAGCACCATTAATACTTATTTTGGGATAAGCTCTAGAACATTAATCATCATTATATCTTATCCCTTCTAAATATTTACATATTCGTTACCTATTGGCTCATGTGTCAAATACTTCAAGTTGAGTGCCAACGATCTTTATCTTAGGACAAATATCATGATATTAGAAATACTTGTTACATATTGTATCAAAACTTTATCACCACATGTTAGATATTTCATTCTCATTTAAGCCAATTATATTTGGATGTGGTGAGTTTTTTTATTTTTGTACATTAGCTAACAAGCTTTACTAGTGATCAAGGAACTTTCACACTTTAATCTACACAAAATAAATTTATCAAGTTGATTTTAAGCACCATGTTTTTCATAAACATAGGTAAAACTAAACACAACTAAGAATTAAAGAATTATAATAGAGGAAAAATCCACGGGGTTCAAAATTATCTAAAAAACAAAGGACATTCATGGGCTAGTCCCAAATAAGCTTGATTCAAAATTCATACTATTGTGTGCAATATATAGTATAATTCTAAAATTTGAAAACCACAAATGTTGAACACATTATAAATCTCTTTTATATTTATTATTTCATCTCTTATATGATTTGTTGTATTCATTTAATTAAATCCCCAATCAATATACAATTTAAATTTATTTCCCTAAAATAACACTAAGTTAAAATTACTCTTAACTTGTATTATTGAGAGAGTTTGATTTATTTAACAAATTTCTCTTACATTAAAAGAAATAACCACATTTCTAATTGGAAAGGGAAACAATATTTTCTTAAGTTTGGTCAAGGCTAATCTAATAAAATGCATATGCATAAACACCCTTAACTTAGAGTAATAGATTTAACAGATTGAAATATCGATATTATGATAATTTTAATAGCTAGTAAATGTGGTAATAAAAGTAGTAAACAATATGTACTTAGCTCAATAATGAAATACTATCCAAAGGTTAATTTAGACATAATATCTTATATGGCTTGGTATCTAGAATATGATATCAGAGATAGATATTTCACCTTAGAATCAAAATATTCTATGTGGATCATACATATGTTCCTATGAATGTTTGTGTAGAAGTAGAGTCTTTTTAATGCACCAATTAATATATGTAAAGTGAAGGTTAAGAATACTCTCTAATTGTGGATGCCCTCATATCTTAAAATGAATGATTATATACCTTTAAATACATGAATATATCAACACATCAAACAAATTTACATTTACTTGATTCTAGGTGAAAAAGATGTGTCCATTACTACAATGGCATCCATGTGATCATGAACTTCTTGCTGTGTATGAAATGGACCTAATTGCAATGAATAACATGTGTGTGAAAATGAATGTGCAAGCATGGGTGTAATACACAAATGGATAGGATGAATGTATAATGACACCCAAAGATATGAATATGAATGAGTGATGTGTATATGAATGTATGTAATGAATAGACATATGACTTAAGACAAGGGACCCAACTTTAGAAAAAAAATATAGCATAAATATCAATGCATTTATGTATCAATATTCTCTCCTCAAAATAACCATAAAAATTTAAATACATATTATAAATACATATTTTTTTATCATCTATAAATTCAGTTATTATTATTGTTGAAACAATTGATTAACCATTTAATTTCATCTTATACCTTTGAAAAAAATCAAAGTCAATGTTAAAACACTTAATAATATTATTTTGAAAAATAAAAATAACTCCATATTATAAGAATAAGAACAGTAAACTTAAGGATAAAACTGTGTATAATTTTTGCTGAATGTTTCGGATCACATTCAGTAATCCATCATGAAGAAAAGAAAAATCATTTATAAAAACGTTTCGGATCACACTAAGTAATCCATCATCAGAGAGAGGAAAATCATTTAATGAATCAAAAAATGTCAGGAAGGATGTATAATCTAGATTTCCCTTCCAGCAACTTATTGATAGCATTTGTTATTATAGCTACATTGTTCAATATGAAAAAGAAAACGTTGGGTTCTTTTATGGTTAAGACGAGACATTGTAAGCAACGAATCCAAGTGAGTGTAGCCATGCAATAACATTTGGCGCCCCCTCTACAAAACTCATTGTTTTATTCTCCCCTACTACTCCATTACTGTACAGCGACATTATCGCATGCCATCCTTGCTGCGTTGGATGGACAAAATCCCAGTAGAACTTTTCATCTACGTCAGAACACACTTCATATAATGGTCTTCCTACTTTGTCCACCTCTCCACACATATCAACCTTACCTTTTGCAGCACAGCAAGGAACGAACAAATCCACAAAACCTATCACACAATTACAACAACAAAAGTAAGAGAGTATTGTTCAGAAGGTATAGATTTAGAAGATTTATCAGAATCAAGAAAGACATATTTTGAAATACCGTATTTTAGAGGATTGGAGAAAATATAGTTAGTTGCAGACACCAAATCTGGAATTATGATGGATATTTCTTTGAAATTCGATCTCAGGCTTTCTACCCCCTCCGTCAATAATCTCGTATGAAGAGCTGTCATGCCATCGTAGGTTGAATCGCAGGATGTTTTGGCGATCTGAGGGCCGCACCCAAAACGAGCAATACTACTCACAGCGAAATTCCTAAGCCCGATTTCATACAAATTTTTCACAGCGTCGATTATCCCGCTTACAACAGGCTTAACCAGGTCAATCAGTCCCTGCAATAAATTCACAAATTGAGGAAAAGTAGATGTGAAAATTAGCAGGCGAAGAAAGGCCTCAGATCTTCAACTACCTCAGTAGAGCCATTTCTGCTAGCAAGGAATGCAGTGTAGTCGTTGCCAGCAACCGAGATAAGCACTACAGACCGCGTGAGCTTATAAGAATCGAACCCGTGACTTCCTCCAATCAGCTTCTTGAACTGCGTCACCTGTTGTGGTACTGCTGTGAAACCATAGGCTCTAAATATTCCACTGCCTCCCACTGCAAAATTCACTCCTTGTCTAATCTTCTTTGCAGTTGCTTTACACTCATGACTTTTCATCAGCTCATAAGCTATGGGAGCTGGAAGTCCTAAAATATCCCCTGCACACACCACAATCACAATCAGAGATACATAAGCTACAGGTTTATTGCTCAGTGTTTCTGGTTTAGATTGTGTTGTATTTTTACATCAATGGTTCGGATCACATCATCAGGATATAAGAGAAATGGATCACGGAGTGTGATCTGAAACGTTGATGCAAAAAATACAACACAATTTAAGCCAGAAACATTCAACAATAATTTTCATGGATTGTGGAAATCTGTTATCACTAAGTTACATACTGCTTAAAATCTTACATTTCACGCGTCATTGGTGTCACTTGAAAAAGTTTAACAGATGCACTGGAGTTTATAGAAGATCTGATTTCTGCAGTCTTAAAAACCTTATACATTTCACCAGAATGGAAGGAAGGTTTACCCCAAAAATCAGTCTGGATTTTTCCACAAGAAAATCTGCCTGCAGGATAGCCAGGCCACGTCATACCGTATGGTCGTCTCCATGACTCGTTTTCACTTTGATTGTATGGATTGCGATTTCCTGTGTCGGCATAAGAGTCTCCCAACACAAACAACGCCCATGCTTTCTCCGCATTGCCTCTCCCTGCAAATCAACCAATTTAAATAAAAACCATAACTTTGGTACAGAATGAGTAAAGTTTGGAATGATAATTTGTATAACTGACCTGTAAATAAAGAGAGAATGGTTATGAGAAACAGAAGGTGAGAAAACATGGCATCCATATCGCTAGTCAAATAAATTTGTAACTGCAACTCACAAATTGTTTGAACTTTCTTGTGATAGGCAATGCATATATAGGCTCTGGTACATTTAAAATGCACGAGCACATGGTTTTATATTATTGCGCTTCCCAGCGTGGTGGAGTTAATGGTGGAAATCGATTTCACATATAAACAACTGCAAATTGCAAATTGGAATAAAAACACTTTACACACACGATTCAGTTGCGTGTAAGATTCATGCTGGTAGGTCGCGTTGTTTACATACTTATTAATGTTGTTAAATACATGCCGAAGTCTTAGACTAAGATTCTTCTCGGCTCTGAAGCTACTCACACTTTTTGTTTATTTAAAAAAAGCTTCTGAATTGATTTCTGTGGTTAACTGTAACAATAGCGTGTATTAAAGGTAGCCATTATACAAAAGTGGATGAAGACATAGAAAATACTTTTTGAATAAATACAACGTTAAAACTCAACCTAATTGCGGCAACCGTGGATGCCACATAATAACCGATTTCACTCTTCTATTTCATGATAATGGATCTTCCCTTTATTTCCCTTATCTCTTCTATTTATGGTTGTGCTTTTTAACCTAGTCCCCTCTCTTACATTGTATAAATGATAATCATTGTGTATAGCTCTAACTGTTTTTTTTCCTCTATAGATTGCCATATTGCATCATTTAGATTATTTTCAAGTCACTTGTAAGAAATATCCCACCATTACTAAAATACTTGAAGTAGTCTCTCTACTTGTCTAACGGTCAGAATCAAATATTCAAACGTTAGATGTAGCCCTTGTTGGGAAAAGAAACCCAACTATAGTGGGCAAAGAATGAAAACACACACAGTTCAAAGGAGACAAACACAAGGAGACATAAATAATATATATTCAATTTTCTATTTCATTCACAAAGTGATTACATTAAAAAATATTACTGACTAAACTCAGAGAAAAAGCTTTGTACATTCTTCATACAAAAACTGCGCATATTTCGGCACATCTTCCTTTTGTGTGCTGCTGCGTGCTAGAGAAATTCCAGAGCATTGGGGCACTATCAATGTTCTCTGCTGTTGCAGGTTCTCCTGAACTTTCACTTTTTGTGTTGTGTGTTCTACTAAACATTCCCTTGTTTGTTGCTGCAAAAACTTACTATCCTTGTCTACAAAAAAATATTCTATTCTTTTGTCTTTTTGATTCCTTTCCAAAAACTGGCGCTCAATTAAAATTCAACCACCTTAATTAATTTGCTGCCAAATATTAACTGACTAGCATGGTTGTTAGACACGACAGGGGGGAACAATCCAAATTTGATTTCATCTAATGGGGCATTTAATGCATTTTCCCATTGCAGCTCAGGATTACATATTCCAACACTCCCCCTTAATCTTGAGCCATTCTGCTCTTCATTATCATTTGAAACTTTCGACACAAAACTTCAAGAGCAAAGTTTCTGGCGTAAAAGTTCTGGAGCACTGACGCAAAGTTTCCAGAGCAAGCCTGTGTGCATCTATTCTGCATTCTGGAACTGTCTTTTGAAGTTCCAGAGCATCTGTGCTTTTCTGTGCTGTGTTTTTCTGTGTTTTCTAGAACTAAAGTTCCATAGCATTTGCGCTTTTCTATGCTACATTTTTCTGTGTTTTCCAGAACTAAAGTTCCAGAGTATTCCTGCATACCAAGCCTATTCCTTAGGCGTTCAAATAATTCTTTTGACAATTCCTTTGTAAAAATATCAGCGAACTACTGCTCAGATCTGCAATAATGAGGTTGAATCTCTCCATGCTTCACCAACTCCCTTATGAAATGATATCGGATCTCGATATGCTTGCTTCGCCCATGAAAGACGAGATTCTTTGTTAATGCAATAAAAGACACATTGTCACAAAATATGGTTGTACCATCCTCTTGTTGCTCATTCAAATCTGCAAGGATTCTTCTAAGCCAAATAGCCTGACATGCTGTTGCATTTGCTACTATGTATTCTACTTCGGCTGTGGAGAGAGAAACTATGGGCTGCTTCTTTGATGCCCATGATATTGCTCCTGAACCCATGTGGAATAGATATCTTAAAGTGCTCTTCTTGTCATCTACATTTCCTGCCCAATCATTGTCTGTGTACCCAACTAGCTGAAACTCATTGAAGGTGGTGTACATAATGCCATAGCCTTTCATGCCATTGACATACCTTAAAATACTTTTTCCTGCTTGCCAGTGTGTGTCCTTAGGTTGCTCCATGAACCTAGAAATTGGGCTTACCACGTACATCAAATCTGGTCTTGTTGCCATCAAATACATGAGGCTTCCAACCATGTTCTTGTAGAGGGTTGGGTTAACATCATTGTTGTTGTCCTCTTTGCTTAATTTCAGACCTGTAGCTATTGGGGTTGGGGCTGGTTTGCTGTCCAACATTCTAAATCTCTTTAAGATTTGTTTAACATAACTTGCTTGTGAAATAAAGATGCCATGATCTGTTTGTTGGACCTCTATGCCTAGGAAATATTTTAGCAAACCTAGGTCTGTCATTTCAAACTCATTTTTCATTGCCTCTTTGAAATCAACAATGAAAAGATTACTATTTCCTATGAAAATTAAATCATCTACACACAAAGCAACAATAAGAATCTCACCATTGGTTGCCTTGATGTAGAGTGTGGGCTCACTACCACTTTTGTTAAAGCCACTACTCAGAAGGTATGAATCAATTCTGCTATACCATGTCCGTGGTGCTTGTTTCAGCCCATAAAGAGCTTTTCAAAGCCTGTAGACTTTGTCTTCTTTCCCTGGAACTTTGTAGCTAGGTGGCTGCTTCACATACACCTCTTCTTTCAACACTCCATTCAAGAAGGCTGATTTCACATCCATTTGAAATACTTTCCATTCATGTTGGGCTGCAATTGCTAGGACTGCCCACACTATTTTCAGCCTTGCAACTAGTGCATATGTTTCATCATAGTCTCTTCCAGGCTGCTGTTTGTATCCCTTAACAACCAGCCTTGCTTTATGTCTTTCAACCTTACCATCAACAATGCATTTGGTCTTATAGACCCACTTAACTCCAATGACTAATTTCCCTTTGGGTAAATCAGTGAGCTCCCATGTTTTGTTTGTTACTATAGCATCCAACTCTTCATCCATGGCCTTACACCATTTTTCTTCTTTCATGACTTCTTCAAAATATATTGAATCACTATAAGAAAACATAGCAAAATATGAATTTTCATCAAAGTCATCATACCTTGCACTGTCATAAATTTCCCTTATGCTTCTAGTCTTCCATGGCATCAATGATGCAAGCGTAGGATCAGAGTTTCTAGAGCTGCTTGACTACTAAACTAATGAAGAAGACTGCTATTGTAAACTTCCAGAGCATCTGCCATGCTGGAAGTTTCCGGAGCAACTTCCCTGCTGAAAGTTTCTAGAGTTGTTGTTGTTGTTTTCTGAACTGTTACCTTGCTGTAAAGTTCCAGAGCATCTTTCTTCTGTAGCTTCTTCATCCTGAAGAGGTATTGAAATTGAAATCCCTGTGTTGTTATCAACCGTTCCATCCCATGACTCAATTTCAATGAATTCAACGTCCCTGCTGATCACTACTTTCTTGGTGAGGGGATTATACAATCTGTAGGCTTTTGACTCTTCACTATGGCCTATGAAAATGCATTTTTCACCTTTGTCATCAAATTTCTGCCTTTTCTCTTTTGGCACAAGTGCATATGCTACACAACCAAATATTCTCAAATGCTCAACACTCCATTTGCATTTCGTCCACGCCTCTTGTGGGATACTATCACGAATGGCCTTTGTGGGGCACCTCTTCAAGATGTAGACCATTGTTGCTACAAAATCACCCTAATACTCATTAGACAAACCTTTTTCCTTCATGCTTTCTACCATCTCTGTGATGGTTCTATTCTTCCTTTTAGCCACTCCTTTTTGTTGTGGAGTATACCGGGCTATGAGTTGTCTTTGAATACCATGAGACTTGCAAAAATTCATAAACTCTTGAGAGATATACTCTCCCCCTCTGTTTGTTCTGAGGACTTTGATATAGTGTCCACTTTGTTTTTTAGCCAAGGCCTTAAAATCTTTGAATTTCTCTAATGCATCTGATTTGTTCTTCAAAAGATACACCTAGATTTTTCTACTATAGTCATCTATGAGTGTCATAAAATAAACATTTCCTCCTAGGGTTGGGGTCTTCATGGGACCACACAAATCTGAATGCACCAACTCTAATGGTGCTCTAGCTCTCCTAGAATGCCCTGATTGAAAGGGTTGCCTATGTTGTTTACCTAGGATGCATGCTTCACACTTTCCATTGGGCTCTACAATTGCTGGTAGGCCCCTAACCATATCTTTTTTAGCTAAAAGATTTAAACTAGAATAACTTAGATTCCCATACCTCAAATGCCAAAGCTTGGGTGGGTCTTGGATGACTGTCTTGAAGGCTGATTGCTACAAGCTTGTTGACTATGCTGAGATTTACATTTTGAGGGGAAACATTTGGTTCTTTGTCATTTGAACTGCTGCCATAACTTTCTTGCTTCCATTTCTATCATAGATGATGTATTCCCCTTTCTCCATTAGCACTCTATATCCATTTTGGACCATCTGTCCAATGCTCAAGAGGTTGTGTTTCATTCCTGGGGCATAGAAGACGTCATGAAGCTATCTTTCTTCACCATGCTTGGTTTGTAAGCACACTATGCCTTTGCCCATAACTAGAACTTTCTCATTGTTTCCCATTTTGATTTTAGACTTAACGCTATGGTCAATGGAGGCAAATAAATTTCTATTGCCACTCATGTGGTTGCTACAACCACTGTCTAAGTACCAAACTTCAACGCTGTCTTGTTCTGTAAGATTGCATGCAATGCACACTTGTGACTATTTTTCATTTTCAGCCTTGTTCTCGTTTTCCACGTTTTCATTTTGACTCCCTTGGTCACATTGTTTCTTCCTGCATTCACTTTCATAGTGACCATACTTGTGACAGCAGTAACACTGCACATTGCTCTTATAAGATCTTTGATTCAAGCTGCTATTTTTCTTTGTGTTTTGAAAATATGATTGGGAGGTGTTGGCCTCCTCCTAACTCTTTGAGCCTCCTCTTCCAGAGTTGCTTCTACCTCTACCTCTTTGACCTCTTCCTCTGCCATTTCTTCCTCTTCCCTTGCCTCTCACATTTGCTTGTGCTTTGAAGGCTTGTTCCTGGGAAGAATTTGCAAACCTATTTAGGCGTTGCTCATGGGTTTGAAGTGAACCCATTAACTCATCAACTGATAATGTTGAGAGGTCCTTGGCCTCTTCTATGACAATAACCACTGGGTCAAATTTTTTGGGTAAACTTCTGAGAATCTTCTCCACAATCTTCTACTCTTCCATGGTTTCTCCATTTATCCTCAATTGGTTAATCAAGGTGGAAGCTCTTGTATGAAAATCTAAAATAGACTCATTGTCCTTCATTTGTATGGTCTCAAATTCTCTCCTTTGCAGTTGGAGTTTCATTGACCTAACTTTCTCAGACCCTTTGTAGGTGGTTTGAAATATTTCCCATGCTTCTTTTGGATAACTAGCTACTGCTATTCAAAGAAAAATAGCCTCTTTCAAGGCTACCTCAATCAAACTGAGGGATTTGGCATCATTTTTCCTTGTCTCCCTCAACTGGTTCTTTTGAGCATTGCTCAATGCTGCAAATGCATTTGGGTCAGTCACATCTGTGAACCCATTTGCTACTAATTCCCACAAATCATTTGCTACTAGAATGGTTTTTCATTTTCTTTTCCAAAACATCATAATTTTTTCCATCTATAGGTGGTTGCTGCCAACTCCTATTGTCTCCTCGAACTATTTTGCTAAATGGGGGAAAACTACAGATACCCAGATAAAATCTAAGACTTTTCTTCATTGCCCAGAAAACTAGGGCTTTCTCAAATACCTAGAAACAAAAGTTCTATCACAACACACCTAGGAACAAAGCTAGGGCTTTAAAAACTAAATGCCTAGAAAACTTAGGGCTCTGATACCACTCTGTTGGGAAAAGAAACCAACTACAATGGGCAAAGAATGAAAACACGCGCAACTCAAAGGAGACAAACACAAGGAGACATAAATAATATATATTCGATTTTCCATTTCATTCAAAAAGTTATTACGTTCAAAAAGATTGTACTAACAAAACTCAGAGCAAAAACTTTATACATTCTTCATACAAAAATTGCGCATATTTTGACACATCTTCCTTCTGTGTGCTGTTGCATGTTGGAGAAATTTCAGAGCACTAGAGCACTGCCACTGTTCTTTGCTGTTGCAGGTTCTCCTGGAATTTCACTTTCTGTGTTGTGTGTTCTACTGAACATTCCCTTGTTTGCTGCTGCAAAAAATTTCTATCCTTGTCTACATAAAAACATTCTATTCTTTTGTCTTTTTGATTCCTTTCCAAAAACTGCCGCCAATTCAAATTCAACCACCACAATTAATTTTCTGCCAAATATTAATTGGATAGCATGGTTGTCAGACACGACAGGGGGGAACTATCCAAATTTGATTTCATCTAATGGGGCATTTAATGCATTTTGCCATTGCATATTCCAACATCCCTAACATACTCTAAAATGCACTAAGAATGGAATCCAGAAGTTACATGTTTATCCAACACAAAATTAAAAAATAATATTTGAGGAAACGAATATTAGACATCTGATGTAGCCTTATTAACAGTCTCCAAAATGCACTAAGAATAGCAGCTAGAAGTAATGTGTATAGCCATCCCAAAATTAGATAGCAATAGCCAAGGAAATGATATTGCTTAAGAATGAACACATAAAATTGATGTGTTAGCTCTAGCTCATGACAAACCTGAATGAATTAAAAAACATATAAATTGTTGTAGCAAACAAAGATTAAAGACACATGCAGAGGATTCTTTTATTCAATCTCAAACATTACAATTGTTTGGAAATATCGTATGAGATAAAACTCATGATTCTATTATTTTGATCAACTGATCAAAAGATCAAAGACAATGAATGACTTACAATCACCTCTTTATATAGAGGTTTGAGAAACATCTAAAAAATTCTAAAATCTTATCATGCAACTCCATGCAAATTACAAACGCTAAAATTAGCATGTGTTTTCTATATCTAAAAATCCTATTTTTATCATCATGCAAGATTGTAGTTATCCTCAACTTTCTCTTCATGCAATGTAGGGGAAATTACTAAATATTCTAACACTCCCCCATAATTTCAACCACTAAAATTTGCATTAACACCAAACCAATTATGACTGTAATTTTCAAATCTTCTCTTAACAACATTTGTGGCTGATTTCATTTCTTCTTTCAACTTTTGCGGGCTTCTCTCCTAGCATGGTGTGTGGTGATTTCCTTTTGAATTTCATTTCTTCTTCCAAATTTTGAGGGCTTCTCTCCTAGCATGGTGTGTGGTGATTTCATTTTGAACCTTTCTTTACTTAGTAAAGAGTCCTCAGGGGTCCATGCTTTCTCTCCTCGAGTAGAGGGCTTCAATTTTTATTGACAAAACACTATCATGGCCTTTTTTAAGGCTGGGATTTAACTTCCTCACACAACTTCACATCAGTGGCTTAGATTAATTTCTTGCAATCAATGATCGACCTCGAATCAAATGGTCAGCTTTCTTAGTGACTTCTTTTTTCTTTCCCGAGAACTCTTCTTTCAAACATGCAATCCAGTCCGCAATCTAACTTCTTGATAGTGATTGCTTCAGTCTTATATTACCAAATTCTACAAGATCCGCGATCTTCTATGTATCTCTTTGATTTTATCAGAGGATTACAACTCCTTACCTTTATACTTCACATGACTTCTTCTTTGCCACGATCCACTTTTTCTCAGCAGTAGTTTCTCCTTGTTGCATTGGATTCACTTTCCTCCTTTTTGTCTTGTCTTCAGCTATGGCTGGATCTAACAATGCAACCAACGATGGAATGAAGGAACAAATTGACTTGAAATTGGGACCACTCTATAGCCTATACAATGCCAAAACAACCCATTGAAATAATGATTCTTTCCTTCTAAGTAGATATTGCAGGTTGGTAGGATTCTATACATAAAGAACTAAATAATGTTACAATAGGAATGTTGCCAGTTTCTCTCAATCTCATTCATAAAATCAAATTAGTTGAACAATTTGGTTTGGAACCAAATGGAATATGTATGCAGATTCTACTGTTATGTCAGTTTCATATCTATATCATGGATTGCATACTTTAATATCTACTAGGTAAGAATAAACAACAATTCATTATTTTTTTTTTGTTTACTTAGAGGTATCCTCGCAACTCAACCCAATGGCTCAACCCACCTTGCCTTGGGCTTACAAACTGCCAAGTTGGGGCCAGTATGGAGCGAGCTGAGGTGAGAGTTTTAGAATATGTTTTAGGGTTTGAGAGTATGTTCATTATTATTATTGCTATTCCTTTCACTCCTCCAATTTGGCGTACAGCTGAAAATAAGGTTTCAGCGAGGCTTTTAGAGTATGTTTATTAAAATGAAAATTACGGCCAAGATCCTAATAGGGGAAAACCCCCGATTGCCGTTTACTCCCCATTCACCTATCCCCCCAATATCTGTTTACATTTTAGTCATTAAAATGTTATAGTTATGCCAATAAAAAATTAGACATTACACCAGTATATGTTCACTACTTAGTATGTAACCAACCAACAAAAAAAAAAAAAATTTAAACATATATTGGTACAAATATGTTTTCAACACAAGTCAACTTGCACAAAATAAAGTCATTTATGAATTAAAAAAGGTACACTGATGTTTACAATAACCACTCCATGCAAGTGGCTTAAAGCTTCTAGTGCATTGTATTTACATGTATACATAAACATTTAATGGTGCACAATGTCACATAATTTAAAACATTATAAACAGTTAATGGTCCACATTCTGACAGAATACAAATCATTGAACAACTTTATAAGCTATCAGTTGCACAATCACCCACACATCCCTTGACATCTTCATGCATTAACTCCATCAACTTCTGGTACCTGCATAAACAGTTAATGGTGTAAGGCTCCCTAATATACCAAAAAACATAGTATAATTCATATATCTGACTGAATTTAATAGAGCCACCTATTTTTACAATTAAACCAAATATAAAATTGAGTTCCTAAAGGCCACGACAAAACTCAGGCATAGATGGCCACTGCAAAATGAAATGACAGATTGTTTCCCACAAAAAATTCAAATTTGAAACTCACCCACCACAATTCAATGCATTCAATTTACCAATTCGAATGAAGTTTTAAGAGGGAATTTCCATGGTCATTTTCATTACGAATTCTCCCCTGCTTTCACTGAATATCCTCTGCAGACTTCAGAGCTTACTAAGGCAACTTCTGAACATTCCTCTTAAAAGGGAACTTATTCAGGTCAGTACACCCAGAATAAGTTAATTCATGTTTTTGTTTACATTTATGTTGTCTGTTTCAATATTCATGGTTAATCTAGAATCATGGTTAATTCTGTTTCTATTTAACTACTCACTGGTTACATTTTTTTCAGCCATACTATTCTACATTTTTGTTGTTCGTTTCATTATTCAATATACTCTTTTATATTTATTAGGCATAATA